>PISW01007700.1:65508-85188 GCA_004023785.1 Mungos mungo
CTCCACCCAGGCCACCCCCCCACCCCCCGGTCCCGGGCCCCGCGGGCCGCGCACCTGAACCAGCCCCCGCTTGTACATGGCGCACAGGATGAACAGCGAGTCCGCCGACCACTCGAGGTGCTGGATCTGGTCCAGGCACGTGTACAGGTGGAGGACCCGGAGCGTGCTCACATCTCGGACCACCAGCCGGTACTGGACGCAAGAAGCCTAAACATGGGAAAGAAAGCCCTTGGTGGTCTCAGTCTAAGGGAAGGGAGCTCAGGAGCCGGTGCTCCGTCCGTCCAGGAGCAGATGGAAGTGTGGGAGCCTGCGGACCTGCGGCTGCAGCTGGCATCAAGGTGGGGGGCCCAGGGGCGCTGGGGACTCAGCCGGCTCACGTCCTGATCTCATGGTTCAGGAGTTCCAGCCCCACACCGGGTTCACTGCTGTCAGCACGGAGCCCGCTTCAGATCCTCTGCCCCCTCCCCGCCCGTCCCCTGCTCATGCTCTCTCTCAAAAATAAAAAAACAAAAAATAAACATTAAAAAAAATGAAGTGAGTGGGCAGTCCACCTGTGGACCTCCGGGCGGGCAGTGTCAGATTTCAGCTGAGTCGTGCGGCACCCGCTGGTGTCCCGGAGCCTTATGTGGTGTGACACCCCCCCCCAGCTACTGGCCGGTGTGACGGGGAGTGGCAGCAGTGCTGTGAGTGCAACGGCAGCAGCAGGACAGCAAAGGACACTTGCAGGATGAGGTTGACACTTTCAACACAGGCGGGGACGCAGGGACTTCCGAGTCGTGACTGGGAAAACGTCTAGGTGTTACTACTGTTTCCTTTTTTTTTCTTTAATGTTTTTTTTTTTTTTTTGAGAGAGAGCATGCATGGGGGAGGGTCAGAGAGAGGGAGACACAGAATACGAAGACAGGCTCCAGGCTCTGAGCTGTCAGCAGAGCCCGATGCAGGGCTTGAACCCAAGAACTGGGAGATCATGACCTGAGCTGAAGCTGAACGCTCAACCGACTGAGCCACCCAGGCGCCCCGATACTGTTTTCTTGAAAAACCTATTTATGTCCATGCTTGTAAATAACATCTATACTGAAGCAGATTATTTGGGTAGACTTATCTGCTGATTGTAGATTATATTACGGTTTAAAAAGCAAGAACTGATTTAAAAAAATTTTTTTAATGTTTAGTTTTAAGAGAGAGACAGAGAATGAACAGAGAAGGGGCAGAGAGGGAGAGGGAGACACAGAATCTGAAGCAGGCTCCAGGCTCCGAGCTGTCAGCACAGAGCCCGACGCAGGGCTCGAACTCACAGACCATAAGATCATGACCTGAGCGGTGCCCCAAGAATTGACTTTTAAATGTTAACTGCTTCATTCTTACACTTATCAAGTTCAAACTCATTTATTGGTTTGTGTTTTACGAACTTCCATTTTAATAACATCTCGGGGCGCGGGGGGTGGGGGGCGCTCCTCGGTGACTTCATGGTTCATGAGTATGAGTTCTGTGACTTTGAGCCTCAGGCTCCACACAACGCTGAGGAGGAGCCCGCTTGGGATTCTCTCTCTCCCCTCTCCGCCCCTACCCCCCTCATACACTCTCACTCTCAAAAATAAATACAGTTTAAAAAACACATCTCCTGAGTTTTCTTTGTAAAAAGGAGACAGGAGGGTAACTGCAGAGGAGAATGTGTCACACCGCAGCTGTCATCATGGACATCTGTGTCACCACCTGGAATAACCATTATCGAATCTGTTGCAAGATATTAAAAATGGCAACACAGACCTACTTTCTTCAGGATTTAGGATACAGCTTTGAAGAACATGACTCAGTAACACCGTATCTCCACCAAAGTGGAGAAGGCAGAAAAAGCGCCAAAAGAAAATATAATTCACCGGAACTTTCATGAGTGATTTTTTAGAAACTAATTTATGGGGGAGCACTTCGAAAAATATACCAAGGTTTTTGGAGGTGGACTTTAGGCTGAAGACATTATGCATTGTTTTAGCCAAATGCTAATTTATGTATTTAGAATAATGTCTCCCCAAAGGAGTTCTATTTTCAAAGCACAAGACAAACAACAGGAATGTTAATGGGGTTCAAATGAAAAAGAATCAAGAAGCTTCAGTTAACATAGGGAACTCAATAGGGGCGCCTGGGGGGCTCAGTCACTGACACAATCCGGGTGTCAGGCTCCGTGTGTTAGACCCTAAATTACAATCTATTGTTTTCACTTGCCCACTTCCATTCTGTGACCCTAGGAATGTAACTGGATACACGTTTCTTAAGATTCTGTTAAAACAGCCCCACCTGGAAAAGGCAAAGTCAACGGGTGAAAGTCACTGCCCCGAGGTGCCATCAAATGCTGTAAAATGGTGATCGGTCACTCTGACCTACGTAAACCCTGAGCTGCTGCTCCCGGGGGCTCTTCCGAGGAATTACACCTACTCGGGAGGGGCCGTCCGGCTGAACTAAAATAAACATCTAATAACCAACTCCATCCGTGTCCCTGGATTCCATTCTCGGTGACTCGCATTGGGAAATAGGGTCCAACAAGGGCAGACACCTCGGAGCCCGGAGCCTGTTTCCGATCTGTGTCTCCCTCTCTCTCTGCCCCTCCCCTGCTCACTCTTTGTCTCTCTCTCAAAAATAAACATTAAATATATTTTAAAATATAGAGAACGAAATAGATACACTTTTCATAAGGCATGATGTTTTCCTTAATGGACTTCCAAAGCCGGTACACAGGATGCCAAACACACTGACGATGCTGCTATGTCTCCAGGACTGAGTGGCTCAGTGATTCTAACACCATTCTGTCGCCTGCTTACTGAACAGCTCAAATCCTAATCGCTCGAATAAACAGCAGGGCGGACAACTTGGATCATCTGCGCAGAAACTGCTAGTTATTTCAATCGCTTGTTTGCCATATGGTACAGACGGGGGGTGGGGGGAGGGGGGCGGGTTGGGAAAGACAAAGTGGCTCCACTACCGCAGCAGGTCACGGTCAACAGAACCACTGATGTCCCTTTATGTGCCAAAATAACAACGACGAGCTGATAGCGCCTGTATCCTCAATGTGGGCAGCACTGCCATTACCTGCCTCTGACGGATGGAATCTGGGGTGTAGGGAGGCTGACACCTGCCCAGGCCCCGTTCCCCAGGTGGCCCTGCTTGGACGCCCTGCCCGAGTCCCCTGCCCGGGGTGTCCGCCCGGGTCACGTGCCCTGGGTCCCCTGCTCCGGATATCAGACCGGGTCACGTGCCCTGGGTCCCCTACTCCGGGTATCAGCCCGGGTCACGTGCCCTGGGTCCCCTACTCCGGGTATCAGCCCGGGTCATGTACCCTGGGTCCCTGCTCCAGGGCGCCTGCCCGGGTTGTCAGCCCGGGGCCCCTGCTTGAGGCCCCCACCCGCGGACCCCCGAGCCGCCTCCCCCGGGCCCCCGCGGCCGCTCACCAGGTACTTGCCGTCCGGGGAGAACTTGCAGAGCAGGCCGGAGAGCTTGAACGCCTCGGAGAAGTTCATGGCGGCCGGCGACCCCGGGCCCCGAGCGCATCAGTCCCGCCAGGTATGCGACAACCGCCAACACCGCGGCCGGAAGTGACGCAAGGCGGGAGCACTTCGCAGCCTATCAGAGCCCCGGGTGCCCGCGCGGCATTGTGGGGCGTGTAGTTCGCGCGTTCCCGCGCCGCCGCGCCTCTAGCCAGCAGGGCCATTCACCCCCCCTCGCCCCCGCCCCAGCTAGGGCTGCCCGAAAAACGCGGGACGCGCGCTCAAATTGAATTTCAGGCAAACAACGAATAATTTTTGCGGGAAAATGTTCTCAAATACTGTATGGGACAAACTTACCCAGAAAAGTACCCGTTTATCTAAACTGCAAATGTAAACGGGCGCCCTGTGTATCTACTTACATTCGTATACCAGTATTTACACTTCTTATACGCAAACACGCTTAGCTGTAACTATATTTACATACACCTACGCGTTTGTATGTAAATATGTCATCGTGTATATACACGTATTGTATGTTACACATGATGAATAAGTACGTATTCGTTTTTTCGTTTTGTTTTGTTTCGTTGGCTGAAATGGGCAACCCTGCCCTCGCCTCCCCTCGGGCACTACCCAGATCTGGGGAGAATGACTTTGGCGCTGACTCCCATTGTACCCGCGCGGAGGAGCTGGACAGCGCAGGGGCGCGACCTCGGACCCGCCCACGCAGGACGGCGCGCGCCTGTGTCAGCGCCGGCTTTGCGCACCTTGCTGGCCCCCCCCCCGAGTGCCTTGTCCCCTCGCCCTCGGGGGACCCCTGGTCGTCTCCCCCCGAAGGAGGCTTGCCCCAAGCCCGGGCCGGGCCCTGCCAGCGCCTCCGCAGCCTCCCAAGTCTCGCGGACCCAGACACTCACGCTCGCCCTTCCCTTCTGAGAACCTAGTCCCAGCCTGGATCCTCCCCACGGCTCTGTGCTCCCAGCCCCGGGCCTGCAGCCGCCCACGCCCCTCACTTTGGAACAAACTGGCCGGGGTTGCGTGCCCGCGTCCAGCTAGGCGGGGCCAGACTTTCCTGCCCTGGGCCAGCTCGGTAGTCTTTGTGTCTCCACCACCCGCGTCTGAAACCAGTGTGAGCAGTAAAGGTGTGTGGAAGTGAGCCAGGCGCTCCCGGGGAACGCGGACCTTTGCGGCCAGAGAACCCAGTTTGCACCAGCCCGGCTCGTACGCAGTTCCACAGGCGACACTGACGCGAGGGTCACGCGAGCCTGGGGACGCCGGCTCGGGGGCAGATAACGGGTCCCGTGAGCACCGGAAGGCAGTTCGCGGCAGGTGCACGCCGCAGAGCCTCTCCAAACGGTCGCCTGCGGTTGGGTTCTCAGGCCGAGGACCCACCCAGCGAGGGTCCAGGACCGTGCAGCCGTGGATGACACTGGTCCAAGGGAAGACTCGGCCTGAGGCGGGTCTCTGGGCGTAGAGAGCAATCCCGAGTGCACGATCCACGTGTCGCCGTGGACACCCACGCGTACCTGCGCTAGCGCAGAAAAGAAACCAGCGCTGGGGGCCAGCAGGCGGCGGCCAGGGGAGGGAGGGAGCAGGGTGCGCGCCGCGACCTGGGAGTGTTTGCGTCACCCGTTACTCCCTAGGGGCCAAGGGACACAACCTCCGCCCCGGATGGGTATGGGCTGGGGCCAGAGAGTCGCTCCTAGAAGGTCCCGGCGGATCCGCAATGCCGAGCGGGGCCGGGGAGCGGCCATGACCTCGGCTCCGTGTCAGTATAGATGGCGCGCCCTCCTCGGAGTAACACAGGAGCCCCCGGGCGCAAACGGCCCCCACCCAATCCCCTCGCCCTGGGGCCGCACCCCTCACCCCGGCTCCCGGCAGCGAGGGCGGACACCCGGGACGGCTCTTGCCCTGCTCCCGGGAGTCTGAGAGCCCCGCGCACTGAGGGGCCCAGCGCCGCTGGGGGCGGGAGGGCAGCCCCAGGTGTCGGGGAAATGCGGCGTCTAGGGGGGAAGCCAGGCGTCGGGACGCGGAGTCTGCCTGTCTGCCCGCGCTCGCTCCCGCGCGCCCTGGCCCGCGGCCCCAAGCTGGCCGAGGGTCGCCGGCCCCCGTGTCGCCGGCGGGGAGAGCCCCGGCGCCCGGCCCGCGGCCAGCCGGGGGTAGGCGGCCCGGCAGGCTCCGCAGGGGCGACGCGCGCCAAAAGGCGGCGGGAAGGAGGCGGGGCAGAGCGCGCCCGGGACCCCGAGTCGCACGCGGCCAGCTGGGGGGGCGGGGCGCCGGCGGCCACCTCGGCCTCGGCCCGGCCCCGCCGCCCGCGCTCCTCCCGCCGCGCGGAGCCGCCCGCGCTGCCTTCCCGCCCGGCCGGCGGCGCCAAGCGCTAACTTCCGCGGCCGCCCCTGCCCGCGGCGCCTCCCCTCCGCGCGCCCATATAACCCGCCTGGGCGGCCCGTGCCCGCCGTGCACCCGCTACCGGGCCAGCGCCGAGCCGGCTCCGGCGTCGATGCCCCCCGGCCCCGACTGTACCAGGTAGGAAGCGCCGCGAGCTGGCGCGAGGGGGCCTGGGCGTTGGCGCCGCGCGGCCTGCGGGGGCCCGAGCGCAGGGCTGGGGGCACCCGGGCTCAGAAGCTAGGGGCTGCGAGGAGGGGGCAAGCGTGCAGGGAGCTGTGAGAGGGTGACGTGGGGCATCCCTCCGGAGTCCCACCGACTCCTGGGACGCTGCGCGGGTGGCAGGAAGCTGCCGGAGTTCAACCCACGAGGAGATGGATGGGGTGGCCGGGTCCTGCCCGCAGTGCGTCTGGGACAGGTCAGTGGCCAGTCAGCGCCAGGAGCAGCCTCGCTGGGGAGGAGGGCCTGCCTCCAGCGGACCCCTCTCCCCCCCAGCTTCTGAGGGGAGGCTCGGAAGGGGGAAGAGACTGGGTCAGAGTGCAGGTGCAGGTGGAAGTTGGTGACCCATGAATGTTCCTGTCGCTGACAAGCTCCTCCCCACCGGTGCCCACTCTATCTGCACCCAAGAGGGCTGTACAAAGGCGTGGCGTTACTCCCCACTTCCAGGGGGCCTAAGTGAGGCCCCGTGCTCCCCTGGACCCAGAACTGGGCGTGACCACCAAGGCACAGCCATAGAATCAGTTACTAAAGACCGAGGGCTCCAGAGGGACCTCCCCGGGTGGTTCTGAGCCATCTTCTGAGCCTGTTTCAGGAGGAGCAGAGTCAGGCCCCTGCCCCCCTGGGGAACAGCTCCCCCGCCCTGGCGCCCTCTCCCCCTACCCTCCTTTTCTTGCAGCCACTGTCCTTTCAGCCTTAGGAGGGAGGGGCCATTATTACCTTCTTAATGTCTGGTCCCAAGCGGAGATGTAGAAAGTGTGCACATGGCTACATAAATAGACAGGAGACAGGTAGACCATTTGTCGCCAGCAAGGGACCAGGGAGACAGTGCGTGGTTAACTTCTGACCGGAGCTCAGTCGGTTTGGACTCTGTTTATAAAATAACTGGACATCTGGGGACCGTCAGCAGCGCGGTTTGGTTTGGATTGCTCTCATGGTCGCTGTTGAGTTGTACAGCCTTAATAATCAGCCTGGGAAGATAATGGGTCAACAGAAATGTATCGCATCCCCTGGCTGTGTTTACTGCTAGGTCCAGCCACCTATCTTTTTTTTTTTTAATAGTTTATTTATTCTTGAGACAGAGACAGAGCATGAGTGGGGGAGGGGCAGAGAGCGAGGGAGACACAGAATCCGAAGCAGGCTCCAGGCTCAGAGCTGTCGGCACAGAGCCCGATGCGGGGATCGAACCCACAAACTGTGAAGTCATGACCTGAGTCGAAGTCGGACGCTCAACCAACTGAGCCATGCAGGCGCCCTCCAGCCACCTATCTTTTGATTTACCCATTAAAGATAAAAAGGCGTTGCCCTGAGAACAAAAAGACAGGATATTTGAGAGTTCGCAACATACAGATGTATGGACTGGGCACGTAGTTTCAAAAATAAGAGGCTGCGGAGCTGTGACCGCTCAGGTGTGCGTCGGCCAGGGCTGCCGCAGGTGAGCTGGTCTGGCGGCTGGCAGTAGTGAAGGCCATGGAGAACAAGGTCATCTCTCCAAATTCCGAGGGGTAAGCCCGTAGAAAGGCCAGTCTGATTCAGAGATTACGCAGGTAGATGTGGAAGGCAGAATGCTGGGTTCGGTTCCCCTCTCCTCCACTCACAGGGCAATGCCGGGCTTCCACTGAGCGGCCCAAAAATGATGGCCGTTGATTCCAGGTGCTGCTGCCAAGTTGAGAGAGGAGCTGGGCACGGGGGCAGAAGGTCTCCCTTGGGCGGGAATGGAGTGGCTGGCATGGAGGCAGGAATCTGCCCAGGGCTTGGGCGGAGGCTGGTGGCCCCAGTCAGGGCACTGCAGCGAAGATGCCTCCGTTCAGGATTTATTTATAGAGTGTGCCCCACCCTCACTGGGAATGGATTTATAACATTGGACACATGCAAAAGACACGGCTGAAATGGAGATGCGAATCCTGAGGACTCGGGGAGACGGGCCAACTTTCACCCCGGGGTTCAGATACCCCAACCGGAGCCAACTCGTCTCATTGGTGGGTGGCTGGAAGTGGCATGTTTATCCACACGGGAGAAGGTTTCGGGGGGAATTTATCCTCTACATACTTGTAGGAAAGATGTCGCTAAAATAAAAAAAGGGGGAAAAAAGACATTGCTCACATGTTAACTTTGGGTTTGCCAGAAAAGCAGAAACATTTTCCGAGTGTGTGTCTTCTCTCCGGCCCCCACGAAAAGGGGAGCATATACCTTTATTTTCCAATTTGGGTATTTCCGTGGGAGTGTAGAGTCAATATTTTAAAATGTGTCGTTTTCTGATGACTTACCTTCCCAGAGCAGGAAAGGGGGAGAGCAGCAGATGGCAGTTTCCTCGGCACCCTAGGGGTCTTCTCTCTAGGCGGGAACAGCTTTATTATGGACCGGCTCCCCCTCCCCCTCCCCACCCACCCCTGCCGAGCGTCCAGGGCCTTCCCAGATTTCTTTAACAAACAGAGCACACACCTGTAACCAGCGGCATGCGCCTGCGTGTACCCGAAACACACAACCGGGGCTCCTTGACAGGCTGCCTTCTTAAGTGTGTGACGGGGACGCCTGGAAGGTCCTTTCCTGTGTGTTGTGTGGAGGAAAGTGGATTCTGGTTTCTAGAAAAGTTCCCTCTCCTCATTGGGGTTCAAGTTAGAGACACGTCATAGCAAAGTCATTCCAAGAGACAAGCATGAGTGGTTATAAACTTTCCATATGGCTCCCCGCCCCCCCACCCCCTGCCCCCCACGCCCCACGCCCCTACCATCTCTGCCCCCTACACTTGCTCATCAAAAGTGCTTTCTGTTCCGGGACACGCTGTAAACCAGAGACCCAAAGAGGAAAAGAAAACCCACACCAAAAACCCCAGCCAAACAAGGTTTGGTTGAACACCTCTGGTCACAGCTGACATCTCGCCCGTGGTGGCTCGAGCTGGAACTGAGTTGAATGCCCTGCACGTCTTCCCCTGTGACCCTCACAGCAGCCCACAGAGTGGGTGCTCTGGGCCCTCGCTTACAGAGGGGAAGGGGAGGTGTCGAGGACTTGCACACCTGCCTGAGGTTCAGAGCAGCGGAGAGCGGGAGCAGGGGCTCCGTCCGCCCCGGTGCCAGGGCCGTGACCGTGGGACCCGACCCCCCACCCAGCCCCGAGCGTAGGGTGACCATAGCCTCTGGTGGGGAAGATGGTGGCTTTCTTGGTCTCATTTCTGCCACATGAATTTTAGCCGCCCCTCTGACTGTGGCAGCGACCCGCTGTCTGAGCGGCGGCCGTGCCCGCTTCCGCGAGAGGAGCCCCCGGTGTTTCTGTGCCTCGAGGTCGCTGTAGAAATCTCAAACTCTCGTCTCTGCTCGTCACCAGGTTGAGATGAGTTGGGAGACCCCCTGCCCCGTGGGACCTTGTCGCTTCATGCATAAAAAAGCACCTCCAGATCTAAGTCACACATCTGCTTTTTGAGCACGTTGGTAGCTGTGTTAGTTTTCGGGTCCCCTAGCAAAGGACAGACAGCGGGCGGCTTCAGCAACACGAACTCTCTCTCTGGGTCTGGGGCCAGAAGTCTCAAATCAGGGTGTGGCTGCTCATGCCTGGCCCGGCGGGTGGGGGGTGCCGTGGGGGGCAGAGGGCCGGCCGGCTGTCCAGATCTGGGCGAATTCCCAGGCAGTTCTTCTGTATGGGAGGTGTGGCCGCCTGCCTCTCTAAGGAGGCCCTAGCCTTTCCCTCCTGTGACTGCCCACGGGAACGCACCTGGGATCCCCCAGGGAAGGCTGGTCCAGCCTCCTCCCGTCCCCACCAGGCAGGCACAGAATCCCTGGGCGTTGCCCATCGCGCCGCTCCCCCTCCCCCAGTCGGGGGGCCTGGCCCAAGCGTGCAGGGCCAGGCGGGGAACCCTGTGCACCCAGGGCATCTCTCCTTTGTGCTCAGAGTGGCTGCATGTAGGAGCTCCCGTCCCTGCCGTCCCCGCCCAGCGCCAGCTGGCGAATCACTCCCTGTGGCCTGGATGCCTGTGGGGAGGGGGCAGGGGGCTCTAATTGCTCACCTGCTGCTCCAAGGTGCCAGGCCCTAGGGGAGGGGACGGGCATCTGGGGAAGCCTCTGGCTAATTGGGCAGGTGGCTTCTCCCTGGGGGAGGGAGGGTTGCACTGGGTCCTTTAAAATGGGCAAGGAGGACGTCCCCCCACCCCTCCTGCTCCATCTCCTGGGATTTTAGAGGGGACTTCCCGGGCTCTGTTCCCTCCGTTGGTCTGCACCACGTGAGCAAGACACAGACTGTCCTTCAGCAGGCTCCCCTGGGCACACTCCGGCGGGGCTGGGTGGGGTCCGAGGAGGGCGTGTGTCCTGCCATCCTGTGAAGCGATGTTGGGCAGAGCGGAGGCGTGAGGAGTGTGGGTTGCTGTTGTCACTTTGCGGAGAAGGTGGCAGCCGTCAGGAGGGAAGGCTGCCCTCCCCGTGCACAAGTGTGGGCACACAGTTAAATACACGGACCCGATCCTGATCCTGGCGCTTCCCCAGTCTGCGTTCTATAGCACCTGCTCTGTGCAAATGTGGGGTCAGCGCCCAAGTGCGTTAGGGGATTAGGGGCCTCAGGGAGCTAGCGAGCAGGGCCGCTAGGCATTGGGATGCAAATTGAGGAAGCTCCAGGGGTGGAGCCCCCGTGATCTGCAGCACTCCAACCACTGCTCCCTCTTCCTGGGCACTCTCCCCTTCCCCCTGGCCCTGTCCACCAGCAAAGCCCCATAATTAGGCATCTCTTGTCGGGTGTTTTTTTTTCTTTCGGAGGGAGGCAAGCCTCAACTTGCTTCCGGGTTCTCGATTTTTGATCAGGGCTGCTCCTTGACTAATTACTTGGCAGTAATGAGGGAGGAGGCATCCGGGGGGGACGTCTCCCTGAGCCTTCAGACGAAGCCGCAAATGTAAGAAGGAGGCATCGGTAAACAGGACGCTAATTGGATTAATGTGAAAATAATGAATTCTAATAAAAACAGCAGAAAAGATGGTTGTAAGATTGAGGTCAATGTAATTCCAAGAACACTGCCCAGTCTCCCTCTGGTCGATTTGATCTTTGAAAGTATTAGACTACTAGAAAAAGTCTGCTCTCGACAGTAAAGTGCGCGGGTGAGGAATTTGTGGGGAGCATGTGTTACAACAGGAAAGGCTCAGGGTCGGCGGGTGGCGTAAATGGCCGGGAGCCCTGGCAAGCCGCTTTTCAGTGCTTCGGGACCTGCAGAGGCGGGAGTTGCTGACACTCATCTTCTGGTTGTTGTAGTGGAAACCCCTCCGTTTCGTTCATCCCTCCAAACCGTTTCTCAGCAGCGGCCTGGGCATCCCTGCCAAGCCCAGGGGGCGGGGCGTGGGCTGGGCTTTGCCCTTCCTGACGGTTCGAATTTTGTGCTATTGGATGGATAGCATCCCGTTGACAAAAGTTCTTGATGATAAAAGGTGATGAGATCATGGTGAGGGTGGCCGTGCTGAGAATCAGCTAGAAATGGGCTCAGTTCCACCCTGGATCCTCCACTCACGCGATCAGGCAGCGCTTGGCTTTTGTAAGAAGAGAGGAAGGAGAGTCTTCCCAGGAGCACCGTGGGTTTGCTGAGCCGCCGTGGTCCCCGAGCGCCACCCCAGCCCCTCATCTGGGTGTCATGCTGGGGGCCTTGGGGGGTCCTTAGGGCCTGTTAAACAGTATCTGGTGGGATGGTTCAAAGCGGATGTGCCGTGCCCTTCCCTGAGGGTCCAAGCTGAGCATCGGCTCACCACCCCTAATCCCGGATCCCTGGGCCACTGGTGTTTCAGAAATCAGATTTAAAAAAATTATTTTAAGGTGCCTCGTTCGCGCAGTAGGTAGCTCATCAGTCTCATAAATTATTTTAGAAAAGTAACACAGTACATGATTAAACAAATTTTTTAATGTTTTATTTTAACTTTTTTTTTTAATGTTTTATTTATTTTTGAGAGAGAGAGACAGCGTGAGCAGGGGAGGATCAGAGAGAGGGGGAGATACAGAATCCAAAGACAGGCTCCAGGCTCTGAGCTAGCTGTCAGCACAGAGCCCGACGCGGGGCTCAAACCCATGAACCGTGAGATCATGACCTGAGCCGAAGTCAGATGCTCAACCGACTGAGCCACCCAGGCGCCCCTGTTTTTTTGTTTTTAAGAGACAGAGCATGAGAGGGGGAGGGGCAGAGAGAGAGGGAGACACTGAGTCAGAAGCAGACTCCAGGCTCTGAGCTGTCAGCACAGAGCCCGACGCGGGGCTCGAACCCACAAACCGTGAGATCATGACCTGAGCTAAAGTCGATGCTCAACCAACTGAGCCCCCAGGCGCCCCAATACCCGATTCTTGTATTTTATAACACCTCCAACGGGTCCGATGGAGACACCGCGCAGTCAGGCTCTCCCCTGTTCCTGCAAGAACCTAGACATGTTTACACTAAATGGGCAACTGGGTCTTGACGAGTTGACATCTGCCCGGAGGAGTCGGCCCCAGGCAGAGGGAAAAACTCTCAGTTTTCTGAGCTCTCCGGGCTTCAGAAGTCACAAAAACATACAGAACTGAGCTAGGCTGTATCACTGAAGACTTCATATGTGCATCTGTTCATGGATCGTGTGGGGGGGGCACCCGCCCTTTACCTGCGGGGTCTGAGCCAAGGACTCACCCAACCTCAGCCCTCTGCCAGGGGCCTGGGAGCGGGCCTTGTTCACGGGCTGGAGGTGGGAACGGGTCTTGACAGCAGGGTGGGGGTGGGGGTGGGGGACAGCGCCCCTCGGCATCTGGAAGCCTGCGCTCGGGAAGGCGGGTGGTCGGACACCTGATGCGCAGGGGACAGGAGCCAGGGACGGTCTTGAACCGTGAAGGACAGAAGCCAGCCCAGGAAGTGTGCGTGCTGCCCGGGTGCGCCTGGAGGAGGCCGCGGGGCGGGCGTTCGGGGCAGGTTTTTGTTCCAGCCTCTGACTGCGCCACATTGGAGAAGTCACGTGGCCTCGGCGCCTCCCTCTCCTGGCCCGTGAAGTGGGGACAGAAGTTTCTCCCTCGGGGCTGACGTGAGGGCCGGGGACCAAGGGCTGGAAACCGTGAGCGCGGCCGCGGGCACCGAGAGCTCCGGCCTGTGCTGCCGTGAAGGAGGAAGGGCGCGGAGCGAACGTCCACCAGGGTGCCCTCGCCCCCACTGCCGCCCGCCGGCAGGGTGGCACCCCTGTGCCCCCCCCAGCAGACCTCCTGCCCCAGAAGTGAGTCGCCGCCTCCCTGGGCCTTCTCTGTGCCCGGGATCAGGCGGCTTTCCGCTCAGAGGCCCACGATGGCTTTAGCTGCTCCCACCCACCAGCCCACAGGACTGAAGTCCCGAAGGCAGGCAGGGTGCGGCCCCCCGCAAAGCACCCACGTCCAAAGACCCCAGACCTCTGGTGCTGTTATTTCACATGGCCAGAGGGACGGTGACTTGGTGGGGGACCCGGGGGTGGTGATGACCCTGCAGCGTCCAGCCAGGCCCAGGGCATCACAGAGGACCCTGTAAGACGGAGGCGGGAGAGGCGGGGACAGAGAGGGTGTGGCCGTGGACACAGAGGCCGCAGGGATGGGCTCTGAATCTGCAGGCAGGGGCCGCCAGCCCGCCGCCATCTTGATTTCAGGCCCACAAGACTCCCCTCACACTCGGGGCCCCGGAACCCTGAGAGGGTGCAGTGCGGGCACGGGGCGGGGGGCTCGGGTGGCATCCTGCCCTCGTCCTGCTAGAAAGACGCCCAGGCCCGGGGCTGAGGTTCACCCCGGCCCTCGCAGGTGACCACCGGGCCCCGGCCCAGGCGAGACGGGCTCCGGGGTGGCAGGAGGTGTGTAGGAATGCTCGCCCGGCTCCCACGAACACCCCAAGCTGGTGGCCATTCTCACTGCAGCCACTGTGTCCAGAGGCCTGTCTGAATCATCACTCAGGGCCGCCCCCCAGCTTTGGTCTCAGACGTGGGTGTCGGGGCCGAGGGGGGTGGGAGCCCAAGTGCTCAGGGCCGTGTCTCCACTACCCGGCTTGGAACCCGGCCTCCCGAGTCAGCCCGTTTCTCTCTCCACAGCGGACGGGCTGGGAAGGAGGGTGTGCCAGGAGCCCACCCCCACAGGAGCCCTGGTGGGGAGACCTCAGCTTGGGAGTGGGCCGTGGGGCCCCCCCCAGAGTGGCTTCAATGAGGAGCCGCCTCCCAGACGCGCAGGTCACGGGACCTCGTGCTGCGGTCAAAGCCGGCCGTGGGCAGCCTGGCAGTACCTGTTGGCTTCGCCTCTTCTCCAGGACCAGGGAACACCTCCGTGCCACCGTCCGCCTGTGGCCATGACACGCGTGTGCACAGTGCACACCCGCCCAGGACTCCTGCGGCCACATTCCACACCTGCACACGGGCCGCACACGGGCCGCACACAGAACGGGCTATTCTGCAGAAACATGTCCGTGTGCGGCGGGAGGCGGGGACCCACAGCTGCAGGCTGAGTTACCCAGGAGCAGCCAGGGGGCGGAGCCCCTTGCGCAGGGTGGCCGACTGCCCTCCTCGGGAGGCCGGGGAGAGCCCCGGGCGTCCCGGCAGCGACCCGCGGAAGTGCCTGCGTGTGTGCCGCGTCCCTGAAGGGCGAGGGCTTTGGCTCCCGGGGCGGCCGCGTCTTCAGTTCCCATCCAGCCCAGAGATGTTATCCTGCCGGGCACCTGCTCCCCGGGGGTTTCTCCCCAGACCTGACGGGGTGGCGGGGTCTGCTCCAGGGGCTCTGGGAACCCCTGCGAACGATGTGCCCCCAGCTCGGGTTACGTTCGACTGTGTTACTTTCCTATTGCCGCTGGAACACATCACCACAAACTGAGCGGCTTAGAGCAGCGTGGACTTGCCTTCCCACAGTTACGGAGGTCAGAAGCCTGAAATCCATCTACCTGGGCTAAAAAGGTGCAGGCGCAGGGTGCTCCCGGAGGCTGGAGGGGAGAGTGGGGTGCTCCTGGAGGCTGGAGGTGAGCACGAGGTGCTCCCGGAGGCTGGAGGGGAGTGTGGGTGCTCCCGGAGGTTCAAGGCGAGTGCGGGGTGCTCCCGGAGGCTGGAGGGGAGCGCGGGGTGCTCCTGGAGGTTCAAGGTGAGTGCGGGGTGCTCCCGGAGGCTGGAGGGGAGCGCGGGGTGCTCCCGGAGGTTCAAGGCGAGTCCAGGGTGCTCCCAGAGGTTGGAGGGGAGCACGGGTGCTCCCGGAGATTCAAGGCGAGTCCAGGGTGCTCCTGTAGGCTGGAGGGGAGCACGGGGTGCTCCCGGAGGTTCGCAGGGAGGATGCATTGCTTGGCTCTTCCAGCTTCTAGAGGCACCTGCACTTCCTGCCTCGTGGCCCCTTCCTGCCTCTGCAAAGCCAGCAGGTCAGCACCAGTGTGCCCCCCCGACCCCCTGCCTCCCTCTAAACGGGACCCTGGAGTTATACTGGGTACCCCCCCCCACCAGCCAGTACAAGATGCCTCTGCCCTCGGGTATGTCCCTTAATCCCGTCTGCATGGCCCCTTCTCACGTCCGTTCAGGCGGCCTGAGCTCTCTGTGCTGCTGCCCGTAGCGGGAAGGAGGGGCAGTGAGCGGTGACACAGGTCCGTGTCCCAGTCGGGCCTCCTCAGGGCCCTTCTGGCCAGGTGTTAAAAACACGTGCTTGGAGCGCTGTCGACAACAGCCCAACTACGGAAAGAGCCCAAATGTCCACTGACTGGCGGCAGATAAGATGTGGTTTGCACGTATGGTGGAGCACGGCTCGTGATCCAACAGTGAGATCTGGCCGTTTGCAGTGACGTGCATGGGACCGGGGCGGGGGGGGGGGGGGGGGGGGGGGGGGGGGGGGGGGGGGGGGGGGGGGGGGGGGGGAGGTGCTGGGGACTGCGCTGAGTGAGGGAAGTCAGGCAGAGAAAGACAAATATCACAGGACTCCACTCATATGTGAAATTTAAGAAACAAAACACGATCGTGGGGGAACGGAAGGAAGAGCGATATAAAAACAGAGCAAACCCCAGGAGACCCTTAAAGACGGAGACCAGACGGAGGGCTGCTGGCGGGCGGGGGCTGGGCCGCGTGAGGGCTGCTCTGAGGAGGACTCTTGCTGGGAGGAGCCCTGGGGGGTGCACGGGGGCGATGAATCACTGGATTCTCCTCCTGAAGTCATTAACGCGCTGTATGTTGACGAACCTGGATTTAAATTAAAAATAAATAAATAAAATTAAAACCCCCCAAGATCTAAGTGCTAGAAAAACAAAAAAGAACAAAACAAAAATCATGTGGTTGGAAAATCAGAATGGGATCTCGAGGCCGCATATTCCGCTGAACTCTCTGAATTCACCGTGCGTGTGCACGTGCGCGTGCTCACGCACCGATACTGGCAGGGTAGAACCGTCGGCTGTCAGCTTCCTGGTTGGACCTAATATTGAAAAAGATGGGTCCTTATTTGTTAGACTTGCCCGCCGACACGCCACGGGTGGAATGTTCTGTGTGTAGAGGTCGCTACAGCTCGAGGGAGCCTGTCGTGGGGGCCGGGGGGTAGGTTCACCAGCGGGCGGCACCACGCTCTTATTTCTGCTTGTGTTTGGAAACTTCTGTGAGGAGGAGAAGGAGGAGGACGTGCAGGTGGGGGCTGACACAGCCGGCTCCCAGCACCCCCACCCCCAGCTCTGCTTCCTGTGGCCAGGGGCCTGGAACCAGGTCCCCGTGCGGAGGGCTTGGCACTGCCCGCTGGCCCCAGGGCTCCCAGCCACGCTCCGCCCCGGCGGCCCCAGGCTCCGGCAGCCACACTGCTTCCTTGGTTCCAATGTCATTGCCTAGGCGACCGGGACGCTGCCGCCCGGCCTGCCCGCCTAGCCACGACCTGCTGTGGGCCTCCCAGCCGCCTCTCCTCCCCTGCGCACCGACCCCGACCCCGGCCCTGACCCACCCTCGGGGCCCTGGCCCCGCCAAGGTAGGCTCGGGCTCACCCTGGCCGCCTCTCTCAGGCCTGAGCGTGGGCTCCCGCCACGCAGCAGCCACCCTGGGGGCCAGAGCCCCCTCCCCACGGCCTCTCACCGGCATCCAGGAATGGGGTGCCCTGGGGGCACGGGTGGCAGACAGGGAGGTGTGTCTGTGGCTCCCCTGATGGGGCTTGGGCAAGGAAGGCGGCCACTGCTGGGTGGCACTTTGGAGAGCCATGTGCTCCCAGGGGGCCCCCCCGAGTGACTGGAATGGCCCCGGGTGGGGGGCCAGACTGGGTGGAGGCAGAAGCCGCTCCCGTGAGGCCACCTCCTCCCCTTGGGCCTGCTGGGAACTCTCTCTCTCTCCACTTCCTGCCAAGGAGGCACGGCCTTTCCCCGGCCAGGCGTCACCCCTTCTTGGCTTCTTGTGTGACTCGGTCGTGCCCGCCGCTCAGGCCGGAAAACAGGCCCCACACGTGCAGGCTGGCAGAGCCCAGCCTGTAGCTGGTTGGAGTGCATTGGCCCACGTGAACCGGCATGGGAGGGGGTCCTGGGGCCGACACGTGTCCTTGTCCCTCCCTGCGTCTCTGCCAGCACTGCCCGCTTCTCCACGTGCGCCCACCTTGTCTGGACCCACCATGGCCCGCCTCTCGGACTGCCTGCCTCTGGGCTCACCGGGCCCACGTGTGCCTGCCAGGCTGACCTTCACCTCGAACATCCCGCTGCGTCCCACTAGAGCTGAACACCAAAACTTGCTCCCCACCATCCCCAGGCTCAGGGACCTCTGTGCAGCCTCCGGAGGGTTCTGTCCCCTCTCCGGCCCACCTTGCTATTCCTGCCACACACCCTCTAAGTGGCAGCTTACAGGCTGCCGGGGCCTGACCTTGGCCGGGCTCCACCCTGTCGGTGCCCATCCTCCCCGAGCCCCCAAGTTCAATGTCAGCTGGGGAGATCTGCAAATGACCACGTTGATAGGGGCTTTCGGGTACCCTGGTGCTGACCCTGGCCACACCCCTTCATGACACCCTTTACGCTAGGAGGTAAAAGCTGGTTTGCTTGTCTGACCCCCAATGGGGGGGGGCCTCCTGGGGGGTAGGGCTGCCTGGGGGAAACCAGAGGAGGCTCAGACCCGGGCTTTCCAAGCTGTGTTGCCCAGGACGGGTGACCTACCCTCTCTGTGTGGTAGATTCTGGGCGGTGTCATCAGAAAGACAGCCCCAAGGCTGGGGACGTGGGGAGCAGGGAGGAGCCCATGGGGCAGGGGCAGCTCTGGAACACTGATGGAAGTTTCTGGAGTCGGTGAGGGATGGATGGACCGACTCGGATGAAGTGATGTGGGATGTGGCTCGGACTTCAGAGCAGGGAGGGACCATGTTGCAGAAGTCAGACTGAACGTTGGCAAAGTGGCTGGCGTCAGTGACCGGGGAGGGACCCGAGGCAGTTAGCGCATTTCCGGGCCCAGAGCAGGCGTCCAGAGCACGGAGGGTCTGCATGGGGGGGTGACACATCTGAGGGGCATCTCCTAGAGAAGTAGGGGTGTCTAGAGGAGGGTGGCTGGGAGGGAACGACCGTCTGGAGCCCAAGTGAAGGCCGGGGAAGGGAAGATTCCAGAGGACAGAGCAGGTACCTGCAGTGGTATGCTGGCCTGTGGAAACGTAGCCCCTCGGGGCAGACACAGGGCCTGGGAGGGGAGCGTTGGAGGAGACAGAAAGGTCGGGGGTGCCTGGCAGCCCCGTGGACGAGAGGCAGTTTCTGGTCACTGGCTCCTTCTGGGCGGCCAGGGACTGTGCCGGTCACCTGCGCAGACAGGGGTCAGCTGTCACCCCAGTGTGCCCCACGAGTGCTCCTGGGCCCTGGGGCTGCAGCAGCGACCGAGCCCTTGGGGCCCTGACATCTGTGAGGAAGCAGGGGGCCCGTCCTAGCTGCGGGGACATCTGACAGTTGCTCCCGTGAAGGGACATGGTCTGTCTCACTCTGCAGGCACCTCGTTCCTGGGGAGACCAGGATGGGGCGCAGGGACTCTGCTAACAAGTCAGGGACAGGCCGCTGACCACTGCTACCCCTTGGCTGGAGCCTGGCTTTTTCCTCCTCCACTGCCGCCTGGTTCTAAGTGGCCCCTGGGCACCTGCAACTCAGCGCAGTTTCTCGAGCTGCTGGTGTGTCTGGACCACCTGCCGACGGCTCGCTGCCGCCTGGGGCCTCATGGCAGGAAGCAGAGGCGCGGCGTGGGCAGCACAGGTCTCCAGGGTCACACAGCCACGGGAGAGCAGAGGCGGGCTGCGTGGGTGTGGACGGAGGGGGACACGGAGCAGGGGTGTGGGGCAGCGTCGAGCTGCAGGGCGGGAGCGTGAGGCCCGGCCTGACCTGCGGGCGTTGGACTGGAGGAAGGGCTCTGGGAGACCCGCAAAGGGCAGGGCGCCCGCACTCGGGTAGGGGCTTCGGGGTGCGGGGCGAAGAAAGGGGCGGGCCGGGGGCTTCCCAGCAGGACGTGTGCTGTGCGGGTGAGGAGGCTGGGCCAGGCAGGGGGCGGCGGTCGAGAGCAAGGTTGCTGGGGCCAGACTGCGGGTTGTGGCTCTCGGCCCCAACTAGCTGCGTGCCCTTGGACGGGTGCCCTCACCTCTCTGTGCATGTTTCCACATTGATAGTGAAATGAGCTGCAAATCTGCTGGTCTCACAGCCCCCCTCGGGGACGCCGCGCTGGTTAGTGACGCTTGGGTGTTTCTGGTTTAGTTCCTGCTCC
>PISW01007701.1:0-85081 GCA_004023785.1 Mungos mungo
GAGGCTTTGGTAGCGCATTTGAGAGAAAACAAATTTGCACGTGATGACGGACTCAATAACTTTTGAGATTGTATTTGTTTGACTAGGTGTAACTTAATTTGACACCTGGTATTGAGAAATGACCAAAGTGTACAAGTATTCAATGATCAAACAAGCTGCATAGTTGTTTTGTCTCCAGACTGCTGCCATTGCATTCTGGACTCGTGTGACACGAAGTGAGTCTAACGCTTCAGTGTGAAGACCGAGGTGCTCTACGTCACAAGGTGAACGGGCTCTGGCATGGTCAGTGACGGGCTTCCCCGCCGGACCAGGTGGAGAGCACGGGAAGTATGCGCTGTTGGTCAGATTTTAGCTTAGAGAAAGCTAAAGCTATAATATTAATGGGAATAACGGATAACAAATGGATATTGAGACCTAAAAGTATCAGTTGTTTCTTACAAAAGAATCTGTATCTCACCATGTGAGGAACTGTTAGCGGCTTCAGTGAGGACATCTGTTCGTTGCTGGCTGTTGACAAAGCTTCGGTGAGAGACATTTAGATTGATTCTAAATGACAGGTCGTCTATGGTAACTTGGGAGTGTGAGGTCCCCTTCGATGGAGAGATGTGTGAGATGCTCATTCCCAGATTCCTCATAAATCCTAACGATGGCCTTATGTTCTCAGTTCCTCTTATTTGAAAATTTGGGTGGTTAATCTTTTCACAGATTTAAGTTTAAACTCAGGGGTGCTTGGGTGGCTCAGTCTGTTAAGCATCTGACTTCGGCCCAGGTCATGATCTCATGGTTTGTGGGCTCGAGCCCCATGTCAGGCTCTGTGCAGACAGCTCAGAGCCTGCAGCCTGTTTCGGATTCTGTGACTCTCTCTGCTCCTTCCCCGTTCATGCTCTCTCTCTCTCTCTCTCTCTTTCTCTGTCTCTCTATAAATAAATAAATATTAAAAAAATTAAACTCAATACCCAAACGGTATAAAGATTTGTGTATATTTAATACACTTCACAGAGCCATAGCTGTATATATGTTTGTTTTTCATTTGTGGAGGCTGATTAGAAAGTGCCACCACCCACGAAGAGTGAAAGGCAAAGCTTTGGGACCCGACAGGCTGCTCTGCCTTTTGAAGGTGCACTGGTTGCTGCAGCGGGATTCTAGAAACCGGGAACCCCCTGCCCTTTTCTTCCCTGTGTGGGGCATCAAGCCGGCCACGGCCAGGGCCACGGCCAGCTCCACGGCCAGCTCCCAGACTCCTCTCCCTGCTTCAGGCCGGCTCTGCCCAGGGGAGGCCTGGAGGGAGCGAGGAGGTCGGAGACGAGGTCGAGGCCAGGATGGTTCTTGCTTTCTCTTCCAGAAGCATTTTTCTGATAGCGGCTGCCTCTCATTCACCCTCAGCTCCCAGCAGACAACCACCTCGTCCTGCCCCCGTGACTGGAGCCCCACAGCTTCCTGCCCCACGTTGCTCCCGCCAACTTTGTGATTGGCCCTCAGCATTAAATTCCCTCCTCTGAACTCCCTGGCATGAGTCCCGTTCCCCTAACCGCCTCCGACCCCTGCAGATGGCCAGTACTTGTTCAGTGCACGCACTGCAGCCTGCCAGTGACAATCATGTGTCCCTTTTATTTTATCGAGAGAAAGGTTTGGGGCACCTTGGTGGCTCAGTGGGTTAAACTCTTGACTTTGGCTCAGGTCATGATCTCAGGATTTGTGAGTTCGAGCCCCACGTGGGGCTCTGCCCTGGCAGAATGGAGCCTACTTGGGATTCTCACTCTCTCCCCCTCTCTCTGCCCCTCACCTGCTTGTTCTCTATCTCTCTGTCAACATAAATAAAAATAACCTTAAAAAAAGAAGAGAGAGAAAGGTGTGCTTCCTTTGGAGCATATTAATTAAGAAGATCCAGACACTCACGTCGAATTTAACTCTTTGTAAAGTCAGACAAACTATTTTATCTGGAAAACATACCAAGGTTAAGCAGTATCTGTAAAACTCATTAGCTTTAGGAAGTTCAATAAAAGCCATTAGAAGATTCACGAATGAAGAGGGAGACGGGTCTCACTGCTGTTTTTTCAGGTTTGTGCCACCAGCTTGTGGCTGGGACATGCAAGACTTTCCAGATGGGCAGTTTGTTAGCTCAAATTTTATTGAAATTTGGAACACTTTGATGTATGTTTGGAGTTGACTAATTAGCCTCTGACCCTGTAAGTTCTTACACAAGTGGGTTCTTGGAATAGATCTGTTTTCAGATTTCACTGCCTTATTTGTTTCCATACTTCCTATTACGTTCCTCTTTGTGAGAGGCCCTGGTAATGAGCCAGGAGACCAGTGGCAGACGGGAGTCCAGAGCAGGGGGGCCGGGGCAATGCCTCCAGCAGCTGAACGGAACTCTTTAGGGGTCTTCCCTTGGCACTTACTTTTGGTTTTTATGGGTCTGATTCGGTTAGAGGGTCAGGCCTCTGTAGCCCGAAATGAAAGACAGGTGAGTTCTGATAAAACACGAGAACTCAGTGAGAACAGAAGGAAAGAATCACAGCTTTGTCCACAGAAATGATAAAAATGTAAATACATTTCTGTGAACTTACAGAATACAATTCTCCTGGATTTTGGATTTTCTGCTTAGTACTAATAAGAAGGAAAACACTTACATAGCATTCAACATCGTTATAATATGAAGCCAAGCTCATTTTCAAGGTCTTATTTCGGGTTCATTTTTGAATAGTTTACACTATCATTGAAAACAAACACACAAACAAACCTGGCCAATTACTGTCATACATTTTAGCTTTGTAGCTAATTAATCATGGCTTCCCAGAATTGGGTGTATGGATCCAAATGAAACGAGCCAGCCCATGGGAACTGTAGTTCCTGATTAGGAAAAGAATTCATTTAATTTATCAGGCCTTGGTTGGGTTTTTTTGTTTGCTTGTTTTGGTTCGGTTTGTCTGTTTATTTTCGTAGCTGATTTATCTTAAGCTGGTGTTTGTAAAAGATGGGGCACCCCTTTGAGAATCTGTCTTCACTCACACTTAGGGAAGCCGTATTTCCTTCACTAGGATTCACACATGTCCTCCCTCGTGAAGGGGGGTGTGCCCCGCTGCTCCCACCGGGGACTGTCTCCCTAGTGATACGGAAGTTATTTTGCGGGTCAAACCCAGAACGTACTGGAACTAGAGTAAGGCCACGCTGAGCAGACTGGCCCTGGGGCATGACCGCTGTCACTCCGTCCACTTGCAGTGTGTCCTGGGCCCCCTGTTGGGATGGAGATGACTGCATCCCACCACAGTGGGGTCAGCTTTCTGACCATGCTGTGCCTGATGACTTTTCTGGCTTTGGCTCCCATGACTTTTTTACCCTGAGCAATCAAGAGAAATAATACACAGAAAGGCAGAAATCACGGCTACTCCAAAAGAATCTGTGTGGAGGTCACAACCCCGGATAAGCAGGCTGAGGTGCCCCAGGTAGAAAGTTTTGAGAGGCTCTTCTGTTTCACTTTGCTTTACTGTTTGTGTGTTTTGCATGCAGACTGAAAATATCGAAAGACTACCAACATCCTAGCTCCTGATTACATAGGACAGGAAGCAACCAGATCACGTTAGTTAGTGATTAGTCTGTCAGAAAAGGTGTCACTGATAGTGGGAGACCGTTCTCCAGGGTTTTCCTGCGTTTCTGCACGTTGGGAGGGAGGCGTCTACTACCCTTTTGTTCTGGATGATCTTTTCAAGGAGGTCATAGGGCAGATCTGCTTATCATCCAGTGTAATAAAGACAATATCGCCCTTTAAGAAAAAAGGAAGGTTTGCTTACAGCTCCTTATTGAAGATCTGGGTTCCCAGGGCGCGGGGTCCTCAGCCGTGGTGCAGAACCACTGCAAGTACAGCATCTCGCTTAGTTCATCTGCTTCATCCCCTCGTCGTTGGGGAGCAGGTGGTGGAATGACCTGGTCATGATGTAGGTGCTTCATTCTGCCTGGGCTCGGAGTCACACAGTCGTTTGTCTCTGACCCAGGAGTCTTGTGTCTTCCGCCAGTATCCGTGAGACTGTGGCATCCTAACCTGTTAGCTTACAAACGGGGTGAAGTCCCAGACCCTCCACCATTCTTGCCAATCACTCGAGTGCTACAGAAGAACCTCCTTCCCTCAAAATGGGTGGAGAGAGTGCTGAGATTCACCGATGTGATGTATATATTTAATACACAGAGTTAATCGTTGATCTTTTAGTTTTATCACCCCATGTGAAATACTGGAATTTTCCTAATATCTATAACTTTTTATACTGTTATCTACAAACATCCGCTCCCCTTAATAAAAAGGATTTTGGCTTTTATCTGGCTGAATTTTATCTGCTATTAGAACAGTTTGTGATTTGTTAGCTGAACATCTACCAGTAGTTTTTTGCAAGCTAAGAAAAAAAATATAAATACTATCTATTTATCTGTATATGAAATACCTTCTCAATAGTCCAGCCAACTCAGCTGTTTTGGAAAGAATTACTTTGTGTTATGAGTG
Organism: Mungos mungo; assembly: GCA_004023785.1. Lineage (NCBI taxonomy): Eukaryota > Metazoa > Chordata > Mammalia > Carnivora > Herpestidae > Mungos > Mungos mungo. The sequence goes on from PISW01007701.1 coordinate 4,490, forward strand.
AGAGTTTTTCTTTTCATGTCTGCAAAAAGGACTTGCAGCTAACTCAATGCATTTCATAAGGGCCAGTCACATCCTCCACACTTTGTTTAGGCAGTCAGGAATTGCCTTAAATATTTTGCTTAATATCCTTGAACTGACCTATGCAGGATTTGTAGACTTTCCAAAGGTTGTATGGAAAGGGTAACATTCCATGTTAAAAAAGAAGAGAACCGGGGAGCCTGGGTGGCTCAGTCGGTTGAGTGTCCGACTTCAGCTCAGGTCATGATCTCACGGTTCCTGAGTTCGAGCCCCACGTCGGGCTCCGTGCTGACAGCTCAGAGCCTGGAGCCTGTTTCAGATTCTGTGTCTTCCTCTCTCTCTGCACCTCCCCCATTCATGCTCTGTCTCAAAAATAAATAAACTATTAAAAAAATTAAAAAAAAAAAAAAGAAGAGAACCGATGAGTATTTGTCCATGCTGCTCCAAGGCAAGTCCTGGGCTCATAGACATGACGCCACAGACACACCTGAACAGGTGTTCATCAGAAGCACTGGACACGCCATCTCTTATAGCAAGACTATTGTCACACCCTCATCGGTAGGGCGAAGTCTGCAGGGAGGAGGAATAGTATGCCACTCGCCCCAGATAGGACAGGTTCTGGTTACCTAGCAGTTACCCCATCTGGAGCTGGTTAAGATACTTGCAATTCAGAGGAGTCTGGGCTCCAGTCAGCTGGCTCGGGCACACTTCTCTGTGCAGGGGCACCCTTCGGGTTTTTGGAGAGTGACACATGGTACCAGAGACATAGCGTCACTTTCAGATGTGATAAGCGAGGTATGTTTCAGCTGTCCTCTCTGAGAGAAGACATGGAGTCCACGCCCTTCCCCCCTGACGTCCACATACCTCGAGGGTTCTCGAGTGTGTGGTTCCCAGAGCAGGAGTGGAAGCATCCTCGGCCAGCATGTTAGAAGGTGCAAATCCTTGGCCCTGCTTCCGAACGGCTGGTTAGAGACACCCGGTGTGGGGCCCAGCAGTGCCTGACCGGGCAGGGGCTTCCCGGGCACACTGGTCTTTGAAAGCTGCAGGCGCTGCTCACCGTCAAGTCGGAGGGGGAGGCGAGCTGGGTTACAGGTAGGGAAAGAGTAGATTAAGGGTAGCGCCGTCTAATGTGTAAGGGGATGGTAGAATTTTAATAAGCCTACCAAGTTTTTTTTTTATTTAGGAAAACCTATCTAATACCTATTCTGTGCGGGGCACTGTTAAGATGCAAATATGAATAAGGTATTCCGCAGTACCTCAGGGGTGGGCCATGCCTATGGACAAAATCCAACTTTCCAAATGTTTTTATATATAAAGTCGTGTTGGAACACAGCCATGCACACCCATCTGCATGTTGTCCATGGAAGCGCTTAGGCTGCAATGCAGATTGAGAAGTACAACACAGTCCCCCGACGGCCCAGGAAGCCAAAAATATTTAATATGTGCAACTTTAACAAGAGGCCAAGTCTAGTGCTTAACGGAAATACTTCCCATATTCCAAGTAGTTACACTCAGATGGAGTCGTGGGGAAGTGGGGTGGGCAGGTGACCTCCTGTTGTCCGGAAATGCACCTGTGTTGAATTTTTGCCGTCGCAGAAAATTTCCCTTCATGGACGTGATTATCACGGAAGGTGTAAAGACCTAGGCAAGGGGCAGAGCAAGTACCGCTAAGCACCTCCGTGTATGAAGGGTAAAGGCAGGTGTGAACAAATCGAGACATAAGGAAAGGAAGAAATGAGGAAAGCTAAAAAGAAGATTTGGGTTGAGAAGGGAGAACGTGAGCCACGTGAAAAGCTAAATTAAGGGAGCGTGCCCAGGACAGGGCTGGAGAGGCGGGGGAGGAGAGAGCACAGGTGAAGGGCATCCCTGCTGCTCAGCGGGGGGCGTGGGGCTGGGGTCTCCCAGGGAATTCTGGGAGCCTGATCGGCGGCAGAGACCGGCCCAGGGGGCGTCTGCGGGGAGTCACACTGCTGATCTGTAAGTCTGTGTGTGTGCGCGGGCTTGTTTATAGCGCTGGTCCCTGGGTTCCTCACTCGGCACCGCATCCTTGCCGCCCACTGGCCAGCTGCCTTGTGGTGCTGTCGAAAAACCCCCTTAGAAGGTCCCCCCTTAGAAACCCAGGCTGATGGTCGGACTTTGGGCAAATCATTTCATGGCGCAGCGCCTCCCTTTCCTCATTGGTGAGTCACCTGCTACATTCCCACTGTGTCCTTCTGTTGGGCTCTCTGCTCATGGAGGGACATCGCTAAGCCGGGGCCCCAGCCTTTCCTGGCTCCATGGCTGACGGGAAGGGAAGGCAAACACAGATTCTTGGATCCTCCTGGAAAGGGGATGTTGAGTCGTTTGGCACCAGGGCATTTGGTTTCCCTCCAAAGGTTTGATGTGGATGTATTTCTAACTCCTACCTCATGAGAGATTTTCTCTCTTGTTCGAAGAGTTTGTTTAGTGTGAAAATGTTGGAGAGGGGGAAATGGCCAGCTGAGTTCCATGCCTGCGACTTCTCACGTGGTTCTCATCCTTCCAGGAATTTTTCTTTAAATGTGGAGCACACCCAACCTCTGACAAGGAGACATCAGTCGCTTTGAACCTGATCACAGCCAACAGTCGAGACATCACCTGCATAACGTGTGCCGACATCAGGTAAGGATCCGAAAGCGCCGTCGCCCTCATGCTGCTTTCCGGGGCGGCTTCTCGCGAAACCTCCCCGGTGGATTCTCTTTCTTGAGAGTGTCTGCTTTGCTTCGACGCCGTTGGCCCAATGTGGGTCTATCTCAGCATCAGACCGTTTAAAGTGCCAAATCCTCCGTGTGGTCAGTGGTCGAGTAGGATCCTAAGAGACAAAAGAGATGACTTATGTCTAGAAGCGGTGTAATCTTAAGAAACAAACACATGTGTTGATCTCAGTGAGTTCTAACCTGAATTAAAACATGACGCTGGTGTTAGGAAGGCCGTAACAATTTACGAGCGCCATTTATCGTTGGAACACCCGATCCATAACATTTTGTTTTAAGCAATCTCTGCGGCCAACGTGGGACTCGAGTTCACAGCCCCAAGGTCAGGAGGCACGTGCTCTTCCGACTGAGCCAGCCAGGCGCCCCAACATTTTATCTTAAAAAGGTCTCCTTCATCCACTTCCGTTCTTCCACAAAACGTGCCTGTGTTTATATCGGGGTTTCACTTATATCCCTACACCCCCAAATAAAAGCGCGTAGCTAGTTTGGGACCCGGTTATTCCTAATCTCCGTGAAAACAGTGGAAGAGAGAACACGTGGAGATACTCGGTTGGGAAAACAGGGATAAGGACTAGATTAGAATCCTAGCTTGGGAGGCGAGGACCAAGCAGAAAAACCTGAGCCTATGTAATCCCCAGCGTCGCCGGCTGAGAGAGCGGAATCCCTTACTTTATGTTACTCAGTTGAACACAGTAGAAGAAATTAGCCTGATTACATATTCTGTGCAGCTGGCGAGAAGCTCACACTGCGAGAGGCGGGTCTTAGCCCTGATGCCGATAAGAACTTTTCCCGAAATGCCAAGGTGCGTTCACGAATAACGTCAAAGAATCCTGCTTACCGCAGACTTTTAAGCAAAGACAGATATATTCCCTCGGCATTTCAGCGTTGCCGCCCTTTGGCCTTGGGACTGTGTTAGGTGGCCTTTTAGAGTTACCTTGAGCTCTGGGGTTCCGTGGTTGGTGGCTATTAATACTTCTATCCTTTAATAAATTAAAGTTAAAAATGTTGACTAATAGAAGCCTAAAATCCTTAACGGCACCAGTTGGACAAACTTGTTTCCAAGGAAGGGAGACAAATGAGACTTTTTTTTTGCTGCTGCATTTTTAGTTTCTGCTGTGAGAGGGAATACCACAATATTGCCTAAAATACAGCTTTTCAGCATCCCTCTATAAGGCTAATGATTGCAAATGGCTAATGTTTTCGACACCCAAGAACAGCGGATGCCTCTGGCATTTTGGGAAAGGAGCTGGGAGTCCTAAACACGAGGGCTCAACTCTCTGAAAGCACCGAGCGATTCATATCGCGTCTCCCTTTGTCAAAGGAGAAATGGGTTTTTCTCTAAGTCTGAAGGCAGCCACCAGCCCGTGGCTTATAGACCTTCCGTGAAAGCCGGTAAAGATGGCATTAAGGTATGCAGGGTTGATCATAGGACCTTAGTGTGACCTCTGCCCTCTCTGCTTTCCTGTGCTAAGCTGTCGGCTTTGTCCTAGCAACTCCCAACACCGTCCAGGGAAACCAGCCACTTCCCAGATGCACAGGGACAGAGCTGCTGGGAAAATAATGTCGCGTGTGGCAATAAAACGTTTCCTATTATTATTTTTGGGTGCTCAAAAATAGAAGGTACTACTTTCAGTTCCATTGAAACCAACCCCTTGACTAAATGAGGTCCCTTCCTGTATCAGGCAGCAGGGGATACCCTGTGTGTAAAATAAAGAAGCCCCTTCCTCTTCTACTGAAGGCTGCCCTCACAGGGATGTCATAAAAGCCGGCGTGAGGATACACCAGGACTTTATGTTGTATTTTGCTGATTATGGTTTTTTTCCCCTGCTAATGCTTTCTTTTTCTAATTAGAAGTGATTCCTTCACCAAAAAAAAAAAAAAAAGTGTTAGAAATTGTTTACCCTCATGGTTAGTAAGATTTGGGTTTAATTCTTTCCAGTATCTTAAGTATGCTTAAATATTGGCATATATATAAATAAAGCGTGTGTGTGTGTGCGTTATATGTAATCATTGTATATATAGTTTTGTATCTGGCTTTTTTCCACTTACTTTGTATCATGATAAATTTTCCCTGCTATGAAATATCCCATGAAAACAAGTTTTATTGGGTTTAGTTTGTTGTTGTTTTTTTTAAATAAGTACCTAACATTTCATCATTTCCCTCTTGCTGGTGAACTGATTTATTTCTAACTGAGAATATGAGGTTAAGGGGCACCTTCAGCATCCAACTTCAGCTCAGGTCATGATCTCACAGCTCGTGGAGTCCAGCCCCGCGTCGGGCTCTGTGCTGACAGCTCAGAGCCTGGAGCCTGTCTTTGGATTCTGTGTCTCCCTCTCTCTGCCCCTCCCCTCTCATGCTGTGTCCCTCTCTGTCTCGAAAACATAAATATATATGTAAATGTATACATATATATATGACATTAAGTAACACTTAAATTTATATCCTTTTCCAAAAATCATTGCCTGTGTTTTTTAATCTACTGTGATATATTGTGAATGTTGTGATAGAAGTGATCATAGAAGGTCAGTGTTCATGGACATGTTTAAGGCTCTTGACACACGTTACCAAATTTATTTCCCTTTTAGACCGTAATTGTCTGTCTTTGAGAGGGCTTCCTGCCTCTTCTTGTCCGGTATTATGTTCATACTTTCGGGTTTTGACCATTTGCTAACAAACATTAATTTTGTCAATAATATTTTTTTAATTTTTAAATTTTTTACTTTTCACTTTTTTTTGAGAGCGCACATGCACACATGTGTGTGAATGGGGGAGGGGCAGAGGGTGAGAGAGAGAGAGAGTGCGTGCAAGCGAACGAGCAAGCATGGCGCCTGGTGCGGGACTCAATCCCGTAACCCTGGGCCATAATCAAGAGTCAGATGCTCAACGGATCGATTCACCCAGAAGCCCCAATATTTCTTAAATGTTATTAGCAAGCTCAATCATTTCTCCTTTGCTTGTTTGTTTGCTCGCTCTTTCTTTCTTTTTGCATTTTCTATTGTGAGAGAAAAACACAAAACTTTCTCAGTATGAAGGCTTTTGAAAAAATCTAAAAAACAAAATCTGTCTTCTGAAAGAACTTTCTCACTCAATTATACATAATATCAGTGTGTCCTTTATTAATATTCAATTTCCTGACCTGTGAATTTACATTTCAATATATTACTTTGGTTTTGGTTTTGAAATACCGCATCTTGCTGGAAACAAGTGATTCAATTACAAAATTGAAAATAAAAAATTGGTATCGATTTATTTTTTTTCTTTTATTTATTTTTACATGTGCCTTAATCACACATCATTAGTCAAGTTAGGCATAAGTAACTACATAACAGATTAGAACCAGAGGATTAATTTCAAATTCCACTTATTTGTTGCGAGTACGTGGGGACGTGATGGACTTTTGCATATTGACCAGGTATCCTACAATCTTGCTATTACTGCTTATTATTTCCGGAATTATCTTGTGGGCTTTTTCAGGTTTTCTGCATAGATTGTTCTATTATCTGTGAACACACAGTTTCATGCCTTCCTTCCCTGTCCATTTACGTTTATGAGGTAGTTACCCTCCATTCCTAGTTTTCAGACAGTTTTTATCATGAATGAGTGTTGGACTTCATCAAATACTTTTCCTGTATCTACCCATATTATCATGTGGTTTATCTCTTTTAGTTTGTTATTTAGCGTGTTTTGTTTGTGACAGATTACATTAATTTATTTGTATGTATTGAATCAGTTTGCATACCTGTGTTCAATCCCACTTGACTATGGTATATAATTTGTTTTTGCTTTTTTGTATTTGATTCGTGAATATTTTGTTGAGGATATTTGCATCTGTGCTCAGAGAGATATGGGTCTGTAGTTTTCTTATATTTGGCTCTGGCTTTTAAGTAATTCTGGCTCATGGAATGCATTAGGAAGTATTCATTCTGTTTCTAGCCTTTGAAAGAATTAGTAGAGAATTGGTAGCAAGGTAAAAACTGTACTTTTTGTTGTGCTCTACAAACATAGGCTTTTGCGTAAAAAGAGATCGACATCTCTTCCGTCTGCCTTCTTAACAATAATTCTCAACAAGTGTAGAGTGACTTCTATTCACGGGTCTCAAGTGCCGCTAAGCTAACTTTTTGACCTTAGAAAAATAACATAATCCCTTAGGCCTTCAGGCTGCTGACAAAATCCGAGAACTGGAATAGGTAATCTATGAGGCCCTGACTGGCTTTAGAAGCTTGCGGAAGGCAGGCGCAGCCTCTGCACAGCCGATACATCGATCATGTCGTCTGAGAAAACACTTGTGTGCGGCCCGCCTGCTGACAGATGCAGAAAGAAAAGAGGAGGTTTTCACGGACACTTCCTTCCAGAGCCCGCGTATGTGGTTAGATATGTACAAATACATAAGTCAGGGGTGGTATTCATTTCCAGAGGTTAGGCTGAAAATTTCATTCAGGTACATGGCTTGTGTCCTTTCGATGAGGGGGTGTGGGTCAAGCTGAGGGCAAAGCACAGGCTAACAGCGCACACCGCCCCCCCTTGCTGAGGCAGAATATGTGTGATAGACCTTGGGCATGCCGGCTACTCAAGGGCAAAGGAAAAGGGTTTAACCGCTTGCCATGGTGACGTGGGAAACTAAGGCAAATGAAAAGTTAAACTTCCTTTACTGCGTACAGCCCACGGACAAGTCCTTTTTAAAACAGATTTTTTAAAATTCAGTTTTGAGAGAGAGGCAAGCAGAGAGAGAGGGAGATGCAGAATCCAAAGCAGGTTCCAGGCTCGGAGCTGTCAGCACAGAGCCCAATGCGGGGCTCGAACCCACGAGCGGTGAGATCATGGCCTGAGCCACCCAGGCGCCCCTAGACAAGTCCTTGAAACAGGCAGAGTGACCTCCCTCTAGGGGCTCATCTCTCTTGATGATAGCACTTTGCTGGGGGCTAAAGGGAATGGTGGCTTAACTTTATCCCAACCTTGAGGATCCTGTGAGTCTACTTTAACATGTAAAAATTCCGTCGGAAACTTCTTTATGTCAGCTCCCCCAAGGGATATGGTGGCAGTCATACTCCAAGCTTATCTCCCTCAATGTACATCTGAAGGGTCTCACGACCAGGATCTTACTTAACAGTAACAAATGGTGTTTTCCCAGCAGCTAGCCCCTCGAGGTCCTGGAGACTTTGCTCCCAAAATTCCTTAGAGACGTACTCTACCTCTGACCCCCTCCCCACACAGGCCCGCCAGTGCGCCCTTCCTGCCCACGGGCCCAGGTCCTGCGCTCTAATAAAATCACCTTTATTGCACCAAAGACATCTTCAAGAATTCTTTCTTCACATCAGTTCTGAACCCCCACGATCACCCCCAAAACCCCATCACTTTGAGTTTACATTGCATATAAAATAGTTCCCTCTCCCTTAAAGAAAATGAACTGAGGTTTTATGTGAACCAGCGGGCTCCCGTATGCCATCCGGCCCCGCGGTCCTCTCTGCTTACTTACAGTGCTGAGTTGACCTGTATCCACTCAAGGTTTATCCGTTGATTGTCTTATCATTTGTGAAGAAAAAGTAGGGGACTGAACAAAACACAAAAACTTGAGCCAAGAACCGAAAGTACAGCTCTTGAAGGCAGAGTGGCTATGTTGTTACGTCTTTCCAAGAGAAATGACATCAGAGAGGTTCAGAACCTTCCTGGATACCTTTGTTCAGCTCGGGATTAATGATGCTCCGTCCCATGTAGACGACAGGGCAGAGCCAGAGGGAGGCTTGCAGTCTTTCCCGGACCAGTCTGTGGTCTTGGAACTCCCCCGATGCTGGGGCCTGCGCTGGGGAGGACAGTGTCTCCACTTAAACCTTCCTTTGCAATATTCTTCTTACAATTAAAAATGTAAAGTTTGAAAATTACAAAATAGAAAAATCTATTAGCATGATATCACACAAGAGAGAAATCATCTCCACCTTTCTGCTTTGCTACTTCGAAGGTTGCCTAGTAAATTCCTGCACTTTTTTCCACCTTTTCCCGCCATTCTTCAGTTTACAAAGCTGAGCACAAACTAAAAACTCACCAGGTTTACACAGCCAAGATTTCACTTTCCAGAAACCTGTTTTAAAATTCAGCTTCTAGTAGGATGGGTCCTACCCTACAATTATCTTCAACTCTGCCAGTAAAGACTTACGTTTTTGGTGTCATTGTTGTTTGATCTAAATGTCTTTTTTATAATTTTCTTGCCTTCAGATTTGTCTTAAAATTCATTCAGCCTGTTGAAGTAATGCTGACCTGGGATTGCAGACTTAAAACAAATTTACTTGGGTTTGGAGAGGAGTGAAGATTTATCTCCACGTCCATTCGTACCTGCTCTTGGTATCACGGGAGATGGGATTTAGCTGTCATTTGTCAGGATTTTGATATGCGTTCATTCATTTACCAGAGATTTAAAAAGCTGAGGATCTTAGTTTAACTTTCCTTTTGAATACATTTGTTATATCGTCGGCTTCTCTTGATTCGTATTTTAATTCTGGTTATACTTGGCATTTATTCTGTGAATTAGAATTAATATACAAGTCATTTTTTTCTGTCTAAACTTGAGACATGGCTTAATGGTTATATTTTATCAAATATGTTTGGCATTTCAGCATTAGATGGAAACTGATGGTTTTATACAGCCATCGGCCCCGAAGAGTGTCTTCAAAGATCCCAGATACAGTGATGTGTAATTTAACTGAAATCTTTAACATGGCCTTTTCCAGGACACGGCTTTAGTTCGATAATGGAAAACTGTTGGATTTGTGTGTGTGTGTGTGTGAGAGAGAGAGAGAGAGAGAGAGAGAGAGAGAGCGCGCGCGCAAGCGAGCAGTGGAGACCTTCTTTCTTTGTGCATACAAATCTGTGTATTTCTCTTATTAGAGGAATAGTTGGTGTCCTCCTAGGCGTAGGAGTACACAGAACGTGCCAGGTACAAAGGATCGCTTCCTATAAACAGGGGCGTACCTCGGAGTGGCTGCCTTACACAGCATTCCAGAGAGGGTAAATCAGAACACACATTTGTATCTGAATAAACAGGAGTATGTGATAGAGTAGAATGGAATATCTTATACCCTTTTAAGATGAAACAGGAAACTTCAAAGCTATGTCTTCTAGCTGGAAGCATGCTACTCCACACAATGCCCCAGACCCTATGGCAGTTAGTGCCCTCTGCTTGTGCTGGGAGTGACTCTTTCCTGAGACAGTGCACCTGCCAGTCGGGTCCAGTCTTGAGAGAGAGAGCTGCTACAGACCCTCCCAGAAGCGAGAATTCTTCCTGTGGTTGAAATCCCCCGTATAGGACATTACATTGTCCTTTGAAAGTCACAGGTAGTGCTTAATTTCCTACAATTCTCTCAATAAAATAATTTCAAATTATATGACTGTCTTCTAGATGAAGAAGTTGAGGCTAGGACATTTTAATTTTTTTTTAATGTTTAGTTTTTGAGAGAGACAGAGAGAGAGAACATGAGTAGGGGAGGGGCAGAGAGAGAGGGAGACAGACACAGAATCCACAGCAGACCTCAGGCTCTGAGCTGTCAGCCCAGAGCCCTACATGGGCTCGACCCGTGAGATTATGACTTGACCTGAGCCAAAGTTGGATGCTTAACCGACTAAGCCACCCAGGCGCCCCGAGGCTAGGACATTTTGAAAGTTACGTCTGGTCCTACCTCAAGGGACTGAGGAATCAGCCTACACCCAGGGTCCCTGTGGTTGATGCTGTCTCTCCAATCACACCTTACCCCTGCAGGTCTCCGTTTTCTCTGTAGAGTCCAAGGCAAGGTTGTCTGCTGAGGGCGGAAGGTGGCTTTGCCTATGATAAGGGGTCAGCAGTAAAGCGAGATACAAAGGCAGTCTGCAAACCAGTAGGAATTGAAACACTGCAGACTGTACCAAAAACCCACCTGCCCAGCTAAGTGGCCGGCAGCCCCAAGGACAAGGTCCCAGCCTGGCTGACGCACAAACATGCTGATGCTGCACAATCAAAGAGATCGATGCGACTTCAATAAACGTTTACCGATTTGAATGAAAGTAAATCTGGTTTCATGCAGAGCAGCAGAGAACAAGTTCCTTTTATACGGAACACTTCCCTTTTACAAAAACCCCTTCCGTAAGAGTGTGCCTATCCTGATGAGCACCGAGTACTGTATGCAAGTGGTGAGTCACTGCATTATCCCCTGAAACAAACACACCGCCACGGTAACTGCACTGGGATCGAAAAAATAAATAAGCAAACAAGCATACAGAGAAAAGGGGGACTAAACACTTTGACTTTAATGGAATTTTCCACAACGGAATGAAATAAATTCATCAGAAATCAACCGAGAGTTTGTACAGTGCTTTTAGGAGTAAGGGGAAGTCCAACGTTCAGATGCAGATTTCTCAGCCATACTGTTTGGGGTCAGTCCCTTAAGAAAACAGAAGAAAATTTTTACCAACATTGATACTGTGAAATGTGAGCCGCGTCACTTTGAATGTCAGTAATTCATTTCACCTGCAGCGGGCCCTGCAGGTTTCAGATCCAAGTGGCTACGTCAGCGGGGTTTCTTGGAGCCGGTCCAGATGCCCGGGCCCGAAATTCCTGTGCCTCACCTTTTCATTGAACTGTCGCTGCGGGCGCACAGCAGCTCCCGCGGGACCGAGTAGGACAATATTGCAAATCCTCTTGGACCAATTTTGTATTTGTTAAGGTCAACCTCGCATGTTGTAACTGTCTGGCTTTCAAGCAGTTCGTTTTTGGCCGGTGGGGGTTAAGCAGCAGCTGGATCCCTAAAGCATCCCGGTGGCTTTGCTAGAACTTTGTTGACCGCCACACATTCTTTTTAAGATCCATTTTCATTGGAAATAAGGGATCACATAGTTTTTAAATAGCAATAGTTTACTTAGAAAAAGAATATTATAAATGGCTTGTTAGTTTGTTCTTCATTGCAGTTTTATCCTTGTAATTAGCAATTTTGATTACAAATTTGGTGAGGGGATGAAGTTGTTTCCATTGCAAACATTTGTGCTGATTCATGCCCTTCGGAAATTTCTAACTACTAGGATATACCTTTCCCTCTGTGAACATCACTGATGTAGCTATTTTTTCCCATGATGTGTAGAATTAAGGATTTGCAGATTTGCCCTTTGTTGCTTCTACAGCTTATAGAGTTACTTACAACCAGATAAGCGATGGTCTCAGTAATCCAGAGTCCAAACCAAGTTATTTATTGACGTTGAGGGCCAAGATGCATTGATTCTGTTTCACATTAATTCGGCAAATTCAACACCAAAGAAAGCATGGCCCCGACTCCTGTATGTGCAACGTGCCAGAAAAGAAATCTCAGCAGTTTCTAGATCAGGATACAGATTTCCACAACCCTCAGGACTACTTGGTGTACTGATGTGACAGCCTGTCCACCGTCACGGGCACACATTGACGTGTGGGAGCGGGCACATGGGTACCTGTGTCCTGCCACAGTGCTCTCACCGCCAGAGCAATTTCCAGCAGGTGTCTGCCATCTGTAGTGTGACAGGGTGATGATAAAGACCACCAAACGCCGAATAGAAGCGAGGCAAGATTTTATTTACAGCCGGGCCAAACCTCATCTCCCTGGTGTTGAGGAGCAGAGAATGGCCCCGAACAAAGGTGGCAGTGAGCTTCTACTGATGTCAGCAAGGCATCAGACCTCATCATTCAGTTAACCAATTAGAGTTTCCAGCAATTTCAGGACACCCAGTCACATCTTTAGAAACAGACAGTAGTTCTGGCGGGACCCTGTCAGTTTTAAAGTTCTTTGTCGTCAGAGGGTCTTGGAACGACCTGGCAGGCACTCCAGGCTCTGTGAGACAGTGACCACGTGACGTCCCACACGTGTGCTTTGTCTCGTCAGCTTCAAGTAGTGGGGCTGGCATGCAATTTACGACCTAAGTTGTTTAGAGAGCAGGCAAATTTACAGGCCAGGTTAGCACCTTCTGATAATTCCAACAAAGAGCCACATAGAGCAGTGAACAAAAAGATACATTTGCAAAGCAGTTTACAGAAGCCAAAACAGCAAGGTAATGATTTTCAAGTTTTACTCAGTTTGCTAACTTACAACATTTAGCAGTCCTCTAACAGTAGAGGAGAACTTAAAAGTCAGTCTGTTCATGGGAGCACCTGGGTGGTTCAATCAGTTAAGCTTCCAACTTGAGCTCAAGTCACAATCTCATAGTTCATGAGTTCAAGTCCCGCATCAGGCTCTGTGCTGACCGCTCAGGGCCTGGAGCCTGCTTCAGATTCTCTGTCTCCCCCCACCCTCTCTGCTCCTCCCTCGCTTGTGCTTTCTCTCTCTCTCTCTCTCTCTCTCCGAAACAAATAAACATTAAAAAAAAATTTTAAGTCACTCTGTCTTAATAGATATTTATTTCGTGAGCTCATCTATGACTCAAGTAACTGTCGTAGGTGCTTCAAGCTGAGATAAAGTGCACGTTTGATGGGACGCCGCGCTAGAGGCTGGCGGTGAGTGGCGGTGGAAGAGCGCTAGCTCAGGCAGGGCAGAATTTGGGGACACCTGAGGTTCTCATTCCTATGAAACGGGGACCCAAACTTCTCTTTTTAGGCCAAGTCTTCCCAGGGATTCTTTTAACTTGGCCAAGACAGAATTAAAAACAATACATAGAGTGATCTGTGTGGATGGAAGCAGCGTCCGTCCGCACCCGATCTGCCTGCCCCCTGTGGTTTTACGGGGTCCGCGGCTGCTGACAGTGTCGGCCGCCGCGCCTCCTCCTCCCAGCTCACCCTACAAACGACCGGACCTTAGTCCCCAAGCCGGACTCTGCCGCCTGCCGCGGCCACTGTCAGTCTCCATGTCTGGTTCCCTCTCCCAAGCTGAGGGACAGCATACTTTGTGGTATTTTCTGACAGCGTGGGCCGATTTCCACACATGCCCAGGCCACACCCGTATGTACACCAGGATAGTCTGACGAATTTATATCCCACGAGGCTAGGACCGCCCAGGACAGCGTAGGCTCAACAGTGGGCGACAACCGCTGTTGTTGGTTGACGTTGGTTAGAGATGTTGCATGCATGTCGGTCTTCACTTCGCCTCTCAGAGATCAATGTTCTGCCCATTTGACAAATAAGAGAAATGAGGCACAAAGAGGTTATCTTACTTGCCGAAGTCACAGTGGTCTTGAAATGGAGACAGAGGGCGGATCAATATTGGTTCCCCAATAATACAGCAAAACCCCAGCTTCGCTGCCATACTGTGTGACCTCAGGAATGTGTGCATTGCCTCAAAGTAACAATGAGGTCATTAATTGTGGGAAAAGAAAAAGATTGCAGCTAGAAAAGATAGGAATGGGCTGAGGAGGGGCGATTTCAAATAGAAGTCACTGCTGAAGGAGTGGCTGTAGAATGGTGGCTGTTGGTTTATTTGGGATTAACAGCAGGCAGCACCTAATGAGCAGGCAGATGAGGGGCATGGGGCTAACTCTAGTCTGGGGTTTCTACGAGGGTGTTACCTCCCTCCAGAGGAGGCTTCGTGTGGACCCCTGCTGCTTAACAGGGGAGGCCACGTTCAAGGCCATAGGGCTAGTGAGCATGGAGGAGCTCCCTGGGACAAACAGCTGCGGGGGGCGGGGGGGGGCGGATTCGGGGGCAGCAATAATGGAGGAGGCGGAGGAGGAGGTGGTGCCCACAGCAGGCATGGAGTGAGATCTCACCCGAGGTCCTCAAGGAGAGATGGCCGGGGAAGAGCAAGTGCTGGGTGGCAGGTGCTGGAACCACTCAGCCAATCCGGTTCTGAAAAAAAATTTTAATGTTTGTTTACTTTTGAGAGAGAGAGAGAGAGAGAGAGATAGAGTGAGTGAGAGGAAGAGGGAGAGGGAGAGAGAGCGAGCATACAAGCACGGGAGGGGCAGAGAGAGAGGGAGACCCAGAATCGGAAGCAGGCTCCAGGCTTTGAGCTGTCAATACAGAGCCTGATGTGGAGCTCAAGTCCACAAACCATGAGATCATGATGTGAGCCGAAGTCAGCAGCCCCCACCACCACCCAGCCAGTCTTAATCTTTGTTCCCCTCGACTATCTGCACTCCAGTGCACCATCTGATTGCTGTCACTTGCGGAAGTATTTTGCCTAGCTGTCTTAGGAAAGTTACAAGTATTTTTCCAGATATAAAAGTACATTATTAAGCTTTGTACTTATATTCAGATTTAGGTATAGATGTGGTCACTTGATTGTAAGAAAGTGGCAGTTCAGGAGTACCTGGAGTACTGGGTGGCTCAGTCAGTTAAGTGTCCAAGTCTTGATTTCAACTCAGGTCATCATCTCGTGGTTTATGGGTTCGAGCCTGGCATCTGGCTTTGTGCTGACTGTGCAAAGTCTGCTTGGGATTCTCTTTTTCTGTCCCTCCCCCGTTTGCATGTGCTCTCACCTTCTCTCTCTCTAAGTAAATAAACGTAAAAAAAAAACTTTAAAAATTTGCATTATAGTTGGGGGAAGAGACAGTTTGTTAAATAAATTCTGCTGGGCAAACTGGCTTAATGTTTATGTTTAAAAGTGAACCCTGATTTCTTACCTCACACCATACATAACAATTAATATCAAGTAGAGTTGTATATCTAAATATAAACATTGAAACGATAAAGCTTCTAGGATATAAAATAGTACAATCACTTTGTGGCTATAATATAGAGGCAGATTTCTTGGACAGGATGAAAAAGCAATTAAAAAGGAAAAGATTGATACATTTATCACCATTGAAATTTGGAACCTATCAAAACACCTTAAGGGAGTGAACCGAAAAGCCACAGAGTGGGTGATGTTGCAACACATATAAAGGGCTCTGAATGTGTAAAGGACTTCTACGCATTCATAAGAAAGACAACATGATAGAAAAATGGGCAAAATAATAGATACAAAATGAGATTATCCAGAGATTAATAAACATCTGAAAGCAGGAGATACAAATTAAAGTGAGCACGTGTTACTAACATATTCCCAACCGAAGACTGTAAAACTTTGGTTTGCGAGCATCATTCTTTCCGGAAACATGCTTGTAATCCAAAGCACTTGTGTATCAAGGTGAATTTCAAGAATCAGTGGCTCAGTTGTGATCATGTGATGTTTGGTGTCAGTTACTACTTGTATTGCAAAATACTGCTCATTTGTCAAGTTAAAAGTTATTAGAAGTGTTTGTCTTGCAGAACACTCACAGAACAAGTTACTTGCTAGCCAAGGTTTTACTGTATCTAAAATCTAAGAAACTGATGACCCCTCCTCCTACAAGCTTTGGTAAAGATACGAAACAGCTACAGCTCCCATATGCTGCTGTGGACGTGAAAACTGATGTAGCCATTCTAGAAAACTGATTGGCAGTACCTCCCGAACATGAATGTATATGTATCATATGACCCAGGAATTCCACCTGTAGGTATAGGCCAATCATAACCGTTTCTGTTCATCAGAAACTCATGCGAGGAACAGTCATAGCATCAATTATGATAGCAGAAAGCTCGAACACCAGTGCCCATCCATGACAGCCTGTGGTGTGAACACAAAACCCCAGACAGTGAAGAAAAGAGTGACTTGAACTACACGTAGCTGTGAACATCATGTTAGGGAAAAGGCTGGATGTTAAACTCCAGAATCTAAATTCTTCCCTTTCTTTATGTCTCATTTTTCTTTCTTCCCTTTTTCCTTCATTAGTTGTGCATTTATGTGATGGTCAGGCCAATACTTTCCCGGACCCCTGCCTTCCTTATCATTCTTAGAATATTTTATTGGCTCTTCCCTGGACTGGGTAACAGTTGGTCAGAGCAGGAACTCTGAGGAGGAAGACAATCTTAATATTTGCTGGACATTGGAGGGGACACACGTGGCAAGAGGGACCACCAGAATGTATTTCAGAGTGAGAGAGGGGATTAAAAAGAACTGAAATAATATAGGATCTTGAAACTATTTTATTGGATGATAATTTTTAGTATGTTGCTAGACCTGTGAAAAGATTTTACTCAAAAAATATTTTAAAAAATAAAATTCTAAATATTATATATTTCTATAAAATAATATATGTAATTTTATTTTTTAGAGTTTTTTTATTTTTGAGAGAGAGAGAGAGTGAGCAAGAGCATGCGAGTACAAGGGAGGGGCAGAGAGGGAGGGAGACACAGAATCTGAAGCAGGTTCCAGGCTCTGAGCTGTCAGCACAGAGCCTGATGCTGGGCTCACACCCATGAATCACAAGATCATGACCTGAGCCGAAGTCAGATGCTTAACCGTGAGCTGCTCAGGCACCCCAGTATATATAATTTTAAATATTATATATTTTATATATAGTAAAGCAAAATGTATAAATATATAATATTTAAATATAAAAATATATAAATAAATCTACTAAAGCAAAAAATGTAAACTTCCTTATATTGATTATATCAACATACAAAGTATTTATTATTGGTACTTATTTATGCACTTTAATATGTTTGTTAGCTATACACTCTGTCTCTGAAACTATGTATTCAGTATTTGCTCAACATGTATTTTTCTGTTATTTTCTTTTTGAAAATTTTAGGAAAACAATTTCCTGCAATCTTAAAAAACTTTTTAATGTTTTATTTATTATTGAGAGACAGAGAGACAACTTGAGCAGGGGAGGGTCAGAGAGAGGGAGGGAGACACAGAATCTGAAGACAGGATCCAGGCTCTGAACTAGCTGTCAGCACAGAGCCTGACATGGGGCTCAAACCCACGAACCCTGAGATCATGACCTGAGCCGAAGCTGGAAACTCAACCGACGAGCCACCCAGGCGCCCCTCCTGCAATCTTTAAAGTTGTAGTGTGACTAAAGCATTTGAAATTGTTAAATTCAACTGATACTTCTCTATAAATAATAATGTTTTGGAGAAAATCTCCCTTTATTAGTAATAATTTCAGAGATTTTGATAGAGCTGATTCTCATTCTAACTTTTTTAAAAAAACGAATAAATATTACTGGCAGAATAGTATCCCAAGTATTGTCTTTTGCTTCACTCAGAGAATCTCTTTGACAAATATTTCTATGAAACAGACTTTTCAATTAAGTTATTTTTATTTACACATACATTGAAAGTGCTACCCACCACATTTAGATGCAGCAAAGTCAAAAGATTTTTCAGTATTACGTTATGGTAGAAATATAAATTTATCTGATTAAAAATAGGACTTGTATGAAAAGATTCTTCCCACAAATTGAAATATCCCATGAGATCAATTATAGATTCCAGAATGGAAACCTTGTCTATCATTTCTCTTTTATTTTTGTACAGATTAATTTAAATGTCTTCTCACAAACTTTTTTTAGTGATTTATATTTACTCCAAGCTTCAAAAGTGGAAGTTTTGGGGTACTGCATTTAATTAAATACTTCAGTTAAAGATTGCAAACTGATTTTAAACAAAATGCAAACAAATTTAGAAGGCTCTTTTAAAGTGGTTAATATTATTGTAGGGTAGAGGAGGAAGACAATATTGTCCTTCTCTTCTAGCTTCTTCAGCTGGGGTATTGACAAGAGACAGAACAAGGGAGAAACAGAAGCAGGTTAACATAGGCATCTCACATAGTCGTAGGCATATCCAGAGATGAGTAACTCAAAGGGGTGGGTAGAACTTGGGCTCATCTAGCTTCTTAAAGATTTAATTAATTAATTAATTAATTACTAAGATTTGGAGAGACAAGGAAAAACAAAGGAATTTGAACTTCTATAGCAGCAAATTGTTAGAAGGTAAATATACGGGGGACTAATGGAAGATAACAGCTCGTTCCTGGAACTCGTCATTTAGATTCTTCTGGTGCTGTCTGTGGGCTGTAAGGGTCTGGTGATTAACTTCTGCCTGATGTCGGTGGTTGGGGGAGGAGGGGAACCTTCCCAAATTTACATCTTGCTTTTAGGCCTTTAGGGGGAAGGTGGAGATCCTTTCTTACAGCTCCTTCTTTTACGGTGTTTTCAGTCAAAATGATCCTCAGGCCGGTGTGGTGTATTTTGCCAATTTTAGCACCTTTAGTAGACAATTTATAAAGTAGTTTTTTTTTTTAAGGCTGAATCTTTCCTAAAAGTATGATTGATGATGGGCAGCAAAGACAGTCACACTGCCACCAGAAGAGAGAATTTTTTAATCCGTCATTGGTTTTGTCACCACTTTGTAGTTGAGTTGCTCTATGTAAAACATATTTGTAAATTTTGGCGACTACCCTTCTGCTTTGATGGGTGCAATATCCCAGCTTGTTTGACACAATGATGAGTAACATGCACACCACAGTTACTTCAAGCGTGTTCCACAAGTTTCTAAATTTAGTGAGGACGTTGTTTACAGTCATAACGCTATATTCCACCAAAATAACTATTCACATTGTCACCTTAAAAACAAAGAATATATTTAGTATTGAATTTTTAAACTGAATTACAGTAGAATTCACAATAATGTCAGATACTTCACCATCGAGAGCGTAAACTTCCAGAAGCTTTGTTTTGAGTCAATGAATTACATGAAAAGAAAAATTGGACAGTTATTGGAATTAACAGATTTCCATGTTTATCGTACAGTGGGGCACTGATAGACCATCCAATTTAACTCATCATGAAGTTCTACTAGGCAAACGAACAGTAAGAGCCATCACTTACTTTCTTGTACATGCACAAGAAAACTTGGAATCAAAACTGAGCAAATTAATTTAGAACAGTCATTTGATCTAAATGAAAAACCACACTTCGCTGAGTAATATGTAAATTTACCTTCCGAGCTGTCTGTGTAAGATCACATTCTCGGAGCACAGCTTTCTTAAAGTAACCATGGACTTTGTAGTAGTCTCTGCTGCAGCAGGTTTATGTCTCTGGTCTTTGGTGAATGATATTTTAACAGTCCCTCTGGTAGATGAAAATGTGGGCTAACACCTACACAACTTGCTTATTCATCATGAACTTGCTGGAGAAATAGAAATTCTTTCCTGTAATACTGTGATTTATAATAAGAAATACCTATTTGGTCTTCATCTGTTCAGAGCTCTAAAACCCTCGGAATTTCCTAAACGATAAGAGCCATAAGAGGGTATCTTTTTATGTTAATGAGGTGAATTTGGGCTCTCACCCGGAAATGGGGGCTGGTTGTCTGAAGAGCCAACCATGAGATGCGAGGGTTGGAAATTGCAGTCCTACATCCGGCCTGCAGGGAAGGAAGAGGAGTGGGAGATGGGATTCGATCCCTAGTGGCCAATGATTTGATCAGTCATGCCTTGTAACGAAGCCTCCATAAATACCCAAAAGGATTGGGTTCAGAATTCTTCTTGATCGGTGAACACGTGGAGATCTGGGGAGAGTGGCGCACTCAGAGGGCGTGGAAGTTCTGCATCCCTGTCCTCTCCCCTTGCCCTATGCATCTTTTCCATCTGACTCTTTCTCACAAATTATCCAAACCCAAGGAGGGGATCATTAGAGCCTTCAGTCTGTCGAAAGTGGGTCATCATCTCTGATCTATAGGAGGTGGGTCAGAAGTCCAGGTGACAGCCTGGACTTAGGATTTTGGGGACAGGTTTTTGTAGGACTGAGTCCTTAAAATGTGAAATTTGATGCTCTCTCCTCACAGATAATGTCAGAATGGAGTTGAATTGTTGGACACCCATGTAGTGTCCTAAGAATTGCTTGGTGGTGCATACACACATTGGCATTGGCACTAGAATCTTATGAACTTAATTTGTACTCCTTCTTTTTTGTTATTACTGCTGGCAAGGTTTATTCCAAAATAAATAACTGGTACTAACAATCATATTAATAGTTACATATTTGTAACCAGCACATGATAAAAAGTGTCGTAGCAAAACTTCTGACTACACTTACATAGTCTCTATAGTGTCCAACCTGTGTTTTCTATACATGTTTCATGTAGAGTGGATCTGTAATTAGCTATGATTTCCATTGACCCCATGCACTGTTGGCCTGTTGGCCTGTTGGCTTCATGCATCTCATCGGCCTCAGCCCGGTCCTGGCGCAGTCAGTCACCATGGAATTTGAACACTAGACAAGATCACTTCTTACAGATAAATGCCTCTGAACTAGAGACCCCACACCCTGCTTGTAGCCCTTCTCCAGTGCAGGCCACGTGTCACTGTCTGTCAATGACATGAGCTCTCCTGGTGGGAAGAGATGGAAATGGGAAGGTGTGGTGAGCAATATTAAAACCCAGAGAGGGCTCAGCCTTCATGAAATTCTTTTCTTGCCTTTGGCTTGCTAGGATGCAAGATGAAATCAGTAATGGTTCCCAAATTTTGTAAATCAAATTCATCTCTCTCTTCACTAACTTGACCCCAGGTTGTGATGGTGTCTTCACTGAGGGTTGTAGAGGGTTGTCCCAGGAGAGGTAATAATAGCTTGTGTTTCGTACAAATAGGACCATAGGACCATGTGTTCCTGTGTTGTCTTGTATATTAGTGAGAATTCCCAGTGATAAAGGGAATTATGCTTCGCTTTGTTCTTAAATTACAGTTAGAAAAGCAGAATGCCTACCAGGTAGGTGGGGAATTGGTATTTGGCGTTCTTATGTCCACAGACTGACTTTGATTCCTTGTTCTGACAAAGACACTTTATTCCAAGCAAGACAAATTGACTTTCTGTCCCCAGAAAGCTGCAATCCTTGGTCATTCCCACGCTGACCCCTTTGCTAACAGTAACTAACCCTCATTCCACATCACTTTCACATTTCACTTAAAACTCCCCTTTTTCAGAATGGCTCTTGTGGTGAAGGCTTTTCCTGGTTGTTTCTCTCACGAATACAGAAATGTGTGTAGACGGTTAATCCAAACATTTAATGATTTAGAGGCATGTGTTATCGCATATGTGGTCTTCAAGCGTCCCCTCAATTCTTGGAGCCTTACCATATGGTTTATCCCCAGCAGCTAAAGGAGAGACCATCTCTGCTGCTCCCTTCTTCCCTTCCATTTTCCCTCCACTTTTCACAGTTAAGGCTGGAGCCTTTTGGTTTGTAGTTAGTCTGTCTCGAGTGACCCTTCCTGCTCCCAGGATGGGTAAGTAGTTTAGGGTACAAGAACTGACTTTGGAGGTAGTGGGTTCCCAACATCGCGCTGCCTCTTCTGACCCCCATCTTTCTGGATGGGAAGGGGGTTGCCTTAGCGTTACTGTGAAGACTGACTCAGGGGTGGGGACACCAGCACCGTAAGCCCACCTGGCATAGTCCTGCCCTACGGCTCTGGCTTCGAGTGGCGATTTCAAAAGTTATAGTTTCGAAAGCCCTAGATCAGAGGACCCTGCGCCCCATTTCCTCAGGGAATGAGGAATGGATCCCTTAGGTGTGTGCAGGGCTTTAGGGGCCCCCCTGAATTCACAGCTCTGGATAAGAACCAGCTCTTCTTCCCGAATCCACCACCAACTGCTTATCTGACTGGGGACAAATCAATTATGTTGACCTCCATTTTCCAAATTTGGTTAATTCCTGAAGTGAATCAAATAAGTTAATTTATATGATCATACTTTGAGAATTATAGCTCTTTATATGAATGTTACCCATCTACACGTCAGTTGCACTGATAATTACTAATAATCTTTTTCCTCTTGGGAAACCTTGGCACAAAAATAGTTCTTTTGGAAATGAGACAATCCAAATGGGACTCTGGCCCTAAGGACTAGCTCGGAGGAAATCCTTTGAGTTCGGAGAGACCCTCTTCCTATAGACAAATATATTCTACTTCTAATGGGCGGAATTATGTGGGCATTGATAGTATAAAAAGCAATTGCAAAAGAAATCAAGTCTTTGTGACACAAAACTACTTGGGATCTAAATGACTTCTTTAAAAGGGTAGCTTTAAATTTTAGTGGAGTTTCTCCGTCTTAAGTGTGGCTGCTCTGGGAGCCGGGGCAGGGGACGTGCAGCAGGGTGAGTTCCCCAAAAACAGATATTGAGACAGAGGTTGGTACGATTTGTGCGATTTTTAAAATTTTTATTTTATGTTTTATTTATCCGCTGGAGACCAAGGCCTGTGCAGAGGGTGTAGAAGAAGCGAGATGGGCAGAGAACAGTGAACTAGGTCACAGGCCAACTCGGCCTTGGCCAGCTGTGTGGACATGTGTCACTCAGCGACACGGAGTGTCCCAGGCTGGGCCACACTGAGCCCTCACAGCCCCACCTGCCTCCGTCTCCCAGCACAGCTGCCCGGGAACAGTTGTCGATGCAGGTCCTGAAGGAGCTGATGGCCGAGGCACCTGCTGGCCACACACCCACAGCGGCACAGCAAGAACTTCTTAGAAATGGGAGGTGGGTGCCCCTTGTCTGTATCTCCTACAGGTCATAGGTGTGGAACATGAAAGAACCTGAGAATTTGGAGAAAGGTATTCTTCTGGACAACATTGAAGAATAGAGCGTCCAATAAGAATAACAATTAAAAATATATAACATTTAACCTATTCTGGTGATTGCTATAATATAGTCACCAGGAAACTTACTCCATTCAGTGGAATAATACACAGTTTTGAAAGGAAGGATAGATTCAGCTACCTTATTATTTTTTATGTTTTATTTGTTTTTGAGAGAGAGAGAGACAGACAGAGTATGAGTGGGGGAGGGTCAGGGAGAGAGGGAGACACAGAATCTGAGGCAGGCTTCATGCTGAGCTGTCAGCACAGAGCCTGACGTGGGGCTCAAGCCCACGAAACCTCAGATCATGACCTGAGCCACCCAGGCGCCCTGATTCCGCTGCCTTATTAATTTAGCGCTCCGGCTTTCTGCCAAGTCACAATGCCAATCCCTGCAAAAGAAAAACCAAGTTCGTAATCATTCATTTTTTTAAACAAATATAGTGATCTTGGCTTGATATAAGAGCTATTATAAATTTTGTTATATCTGATATACATTATCATTTAAAAATAAAAATGGCACAATGCAGACTTTAATAGTTAAAATCTCTCTTGAAGAAAGTTGAGGGAACGCACGTCAAAATGGAGCCTCATGTGTGAAACCCCATATTGTTCACAAGGCCAGCTGAGCAACTAGCATGTCTTTCACGTAACTTGTTGCTCTAAAAATGTGCCCACAGTGCGAGTAATCAGCGATGTCACTGACAGTGTCAGTTCTTAAAATAAATGCAAACATTCCAGATCTCTTTATGCCTTTTAACTGTTCAAGGGCTTGATGTCCATATTAACATCCTAAGCTTTATGGAATTCAATGAGCTTCTGGCATGTGGGATTGTATTTTGTGGTCAGCTGCGCTTCCTTAACTTGAATGCTGTTTTTGTATCCATTTTTTTCCTAATTTTTTTAAATGTTTAATTTTTTTTTTTTTTTGAGAGAGAGAGAGACAGCATGAGCCAGGGTCAGAGAGAGAGGGAGACACAGAATCTGAAGACAGGCTCTGGGCTCTGAGCTAGCTGTCAGCACAGAGCCTGATGTGGGGCTCGAACCCATGAACCGTGAGATCTTGACCTGAGTGAAAGACGCTCAACTGGCTGAGCCACCCAGGTGCCCCACTGAGCCACCCAGGTGCCCCTATATCTATTTTTAAAGGCTATCCTATTTGCTCAGTTACATAAGCTCACGGGTGAGCCTTGAATGATGTCTGCAGTAAACCCGCGCGGACTAGGGTCAAGTCCTCTTCTACAAAGAAGAGCAGGCAAGTTGATGCATCCAAGCAGTTCACTTAGAGCCTGGACTTGAGCAGCAGTAGTTGAGAAGACTTTCCCACAGACTGGGTTTCTTGTCTCCTTTGCCTGTATGTCTGAGCTGTGTGGACTGATACTATCCGAAGGTGACAGGAGGGCGCAGAGCGCAAAGGAAATTGAGATCAGACCCAGATGTGCCTTTAGGGATCATCGCTAGCTGTGTAAATTTGAGCTTGTCATTACCCCTCGGCTGCATTTGTATCCAACAAGGTCGGTAACACCCACCTGACAGGACCCTCCGGGCTGTGGTGGCATCTGGTAGGAAGATCCGTGTGAACAGGTGGTGTAAACCATAGCGAGTTCTCATCGGCGGGCACTTCCCCGAGATTTGCCAGTCCCTCCGAGCCCCTTTGCTCCTCCAGAGTTGTGCACAGAAGGAATGAGGGAAGGTGCCGTCTCACTCTGATTCCACCCTGGGAGACTTGGATGTTGGTTACCAGCTGCCCTGTGCGTGCTCCCAGCAGGGGTGTTAGGACTCAAGTGCCCCATTCTCACGGGTCCCGTGTGCAGGCCTGCTGTGAGCTGCACGCGAAGGGGGCTGGCCGAGTCCCTCCTGGGCTGAAAGGCCTTACTGAACTGTCACAGTCATCCATGGGAATTCCTGTCAGCGTCCTTTCAAATCATTAAGATAACAGCTAGAGCGACTCTCTCACAGGTAACTATTATTACCAAATTTATGCAGAACAGTATTCTAGGAAAATGATAAAATGCATGGAATGTGATGAGCCCATCACACACATTGAATTTTACAGAGCTGTCAGTGTTCGCCTCTAATCTGGCTTTCTGGAATGATATTTTTGGCTTTTGCGACTCCAAGTCCATATGGAGAGATATTTTGATTCGGGAAATTACAGAAAAAAATTGATTCCTATCTTTATTAACCTTTTTTTTTGTATGCCATACTAAATCATAGATATGTTGGATTATCCTTTTATTTACCTCGAAAACTTGACTTAGTTGACCTAAGTTTATTTTCCCAGAACCATATGGGAAGAGCCCTTGGCTTATCCCTTGTCCGTTGTGACATCCCTTTTACGACACGCTTTTCTGCAGGGAGACTAGCAGAAGGCTTAGAATCTTCTTTCCTCCCCCAGTCTCTCACCATGTCTGATTTTCCTATTTCCCAGTTTCCATTGACATTTGTTTGTGAGCATGGACTGATGTGCCCTGGAATCACCCAGTGACACCGACCTAATCCGTCTCTGGTGAACAAAGACCGATCTCAAGAAAGCCTTGGCTCTGGACAAAGAATGCTGTGTCACAAGCCCTCTTCTCTTCACACTGGCTTGTTTTTTCTCAGGGCAAAGTCCCCAGGCTCTCTGAACTTCTTTGAAAGGTTCTGAAAATTAAATGAGATAGAGCTGGAAGAGTGCCTAGCACAGTAGCAAACGTAAATCTCAGCTAAGATTTGGGCTCTGAGTTACTAAATGAGACAGTACATTGTAGGTGAGTCTGTACGAGTCCTGTCTCCATATTTTGTTCTCCAGCTTACACCAGCCATGGTGTTAGGACGCAGAACTAAAGAGTATTTAATCTTTACTGTAACTGCCTGCTTCGAAATCCCAGACATCATCTATCTGATGAAACTTCTCATAAACAAGCCTTTCCCCCCCCGCCCAGAGCTGAATGAGATTATTTTTCTCCTCTGAGAAAAGTCATGTTTTAGGCACAGCAGTGTTAAATTTCGTCAATACTCTATGCAACCCCAGTTTTTCCTCTTAATGGTATGGAAGGAGGCAAGAAAATGTAGCTATCATATCCTGACATAGCTGCGGGTTAGTTATTCTCAAACAGGGGTGGTTTTGCTCCCAGAGGACATTAAACATTGTCTAGAGGTATTTTGGGTTGTCCTAGCCCGGGAGTCCATGCTCCTTGCACGAGTGTGTTGGGGACAGAAATGAAGCTAAGTATCCTGCAAGGCTCAGGACAGCCCCCCCCCCCGACCACAAAAAGTTTTCCAGCCCCAAATTTCCATAGTGTTGACTTTGGGAACGTGTGCTGTGGGTGGACAAGGAGATAGAGCTGGCCCCCCTTTGACTTTGCAGGGCAGACAACTCACGTCTGATTGTCAGCCTTGCGGATTCCACACCATATTTGTCTAAAGTGTCCCGTGGTCTGAAGATTTAAAACCCGAGTTCCAAACTGCAGCTTGTGCACATGAATGCCTTGCCCTTCGCATTCTGCCACGGGGCTGGCTCTTCTCCATCCTGATAAATGAGGACAACTCGGCTCAGCTAGTGTCCGAAAACATGCTTCATGAGTCCCAATTAGAGTAGCGATTACGAAGTATGCCCTGTGAAGAGGAGGCCAAGGCTGGTGGTACAAGAGATAAAATCATTCTGAAAGTCATTTTCCTAACCAACAAGCCCTAATTCAGTTCTTTATTTTAAATACATTCAGGAAAACCTTCTTTTGGGTTTAAAAGCTGCCACCCACTTATATTTATGTTACGTTAACTGGGTTTCCCTAGGGTTGGTTGGTTGGTTGGTTGCTTTTTGCCCCTCAGTAGAAGTGAATCCATGAGTTCATGAAGAATGGAAATACACAGTTCTCTCGCAAAGCAGTTAAAAAGTCAGCTAATTTTATTCTGGAAGGAACATCCTCCATCTGCCTCAGTGGGACTTCAGAATCACTGTAGAAATTTTCCATGCTGTGGGTATGGAGAAAGCAAGGGGAACGGAGTGGAAGGTCAGGCAGAGAGTATCTTGCCATCGCCCGAGGTCAGTCTTCCTGTTGGTCTCGATGACGTTGGTGATGTAAAGCAGAGTCTCCGTGGCATTCACGCATCCTGGTGGACACCTGATCCTCGCCCGGCTCACAATGGGTTTCTGGGCTTTGGGGGAACTGGTAAGACACTTCTCAGGGCTGCAGCCCACATTTGCAGGATCCTCATGTCTCCGTGTATTATGGGAGCCACGCATGGGCTGCACGTGACCATCTGAGATTCCCATCAGCTAAGCCCCATATTCTGCCGGAGCCAGACCAGGCTGTGAAAAATCTTTTCCTGTTCAGACGTCTCGCTGGGAGTGTGCGCTGAGTGTGTTCACAGGCATCCCCTCCTTTACAGCTCGGAATCGCCCCATAGCCCTACTGTTCCCAGGCCTCGTGTAAGTCACCTGCAGCTTGGAAACATTTCCAGTGTCACCTAGCTGATAAGTGACAATAGGATCTCAACCCCAGGCCGTAGACTAAAGTGTATATTCCTACGTGCACTCCATATTGCCTCGTTATGACTGAAAATATCTGGGGAAGACCTTCTCCGGGGATCAGATCTCGGGCACCACCTGTCCCAATACTGTGCTACCTATTCTTCCGCATGTTCTCAGAACGCACTGACCTGTGCAATACAGGTACCCCACGTGTGTGGGATTTTACAGCAGTAACATCAACCGGGCCTGCGCTCCTGGGACGCGTGTGTTGTTTTGTACTCCCTGTTCTGTCTCGGCACTCTCCATATCAGAACCGACAGGGCTGATGCTCAGGGCGGGGGCAGGGACATGTCTGAGAGGTGACCATGTGATGCACAGCTGCTGCCCTGACAGCGAGCATGCCTTCTGGGTAGCCCGGCTCCTTGTATCGATTCTTCTGTGAATTACTTGCATTGACCTCCCTCATCCCATATATATCCCATATATATACATACCATAGATAGAAACATACCGTATATACCACACACACACACCATATACCATATACCATTCCTATATATGGGGGATGTGTGTGTGTGTGTGTGTGTGTGTGTGTGTGTGTATGCCATTTCTATATATGGTATATATGGTGTGTGGGAGGTCAATGTTTGCTACAAGAGATATACACACACACACACACACACACACACATGCACCATTTCTGTATATGGTGTGTGTGTATGTAACACCATTTCTTTTTTTTTTAATTTTTTTTTAATGTTTTATTTATTTTGGATACAGAGAGAGACAGAGCATGAGAGGGGTAGGGGCAGAGAGGGAAGGAGACACAGAACTGGAAGCAGGCTCCAGGCTCTGAGCTAGCTGTCAGCACAGAGCCTGATGCCGGGCTCGAACCCACGAACGTGAGATCTGACCTCAGCCGAAGTCGGAGGCTTAACTGACTGAGCCGTCCAGGCGCCCCAACACCATTTCTATAGATGGTATGTGTGTATGGTGTATATGTGTGTATATATATCATCTATATATGATAAATGTACACATTTCCCCATTTTAGTTTCTCTTTTGCTCTGTTTTTAGTGTCTTTCTAACGTTCAACTAGGTGATTTTGATTTCTCAGCCCTCTTACAAGCTTATTTGGCTTAATTCAATTTACCTTTGTTGTAGTTACATAGTTTTAAAATTCCATTTTTTAAAACATTTTATTCTTTGGCCTTTCTATGTGGCTGTAGCGAAGAATGCGGAAATATCTACCTTTTTAGCATTATTTTATTATCCCCACCCCATTTATCAACTAATTTGAAATGTGATAGATTCATGACCTGAAATCGCATGACTAATCTGGTTCTCCTGGACCTCTATCGGAGGGTGTGTCCACTGCTGGCCATCAGTCACTTGTGCTAAGGGCATTGCTTAATTCCTGTAATTTTAAGTAAAATTTAAAATAATGTTGGAAAAAATCTCTTTGCATTGGCCATCTTTTTTGGAAAACTTTTTGGCTATTCTATGATTCTTCATTCAGAACAAATTAAATGAATTTTTCATGTTCTGAAGAAGGTCCACAGAACAGGGGGAGCTGCCCGAATTCAGCCCCACTCACTTCCTGACAGCTCAGGTGGCCAGTAACTTCCTAGGCATGAATAGAACTCCGCTCTCCACATGGCGTCCGTTTTAACCTACAAGGATCAACCGTCAAACCTTCTCATCAGTTGGGAGACATTGTTTTAATGTTTTGAAAGAGCCTGGAGTTACAGATTTCTGTGTCTGAGAGGTGCTGGCATTTGTATTTCTCCCTGTAGATAGGAACATGGCTAAGCTGAATGTCAGAGGAATATTCCCCTCCCTCCCTCCCTCTCTTTCTTTTTTAAGGTTGTGGCTTCTCTAGTCCACATCACAAATCTGCAGCTCTAGTTTGACCTTGAGGCCCCTCCAAGCAGAATGACAGTGTCTTTTGGACACCCCCTTGGGCAACCTGGGGATTCTTTCAAAGACTAATTTCCTGAATCTCTGGCTAAAGAGAGAAGGTTAATAGTTTAGGGAGTTTGTTTACAGGCCATTAGAAACAATTAGCACATTGCAGAGATTAAAAGCACTTCTCCAGAATGTTGGATGGCCTAGAAAGGAAACAGGACTTTTAGAAACATCTATTTTTAGCACCTAATTAAGACAGACTCTCTGAGAATCCCTATCCTCTCTTGCCATACCGTTTCATAGTTTAATTATCAAGAAATTCTTAATTTCTGTCAAGCCAAATCCTGCCTATAATAACTTCAGGTAATAGTAACTTGAATCCCTCTTCGTGGATTCTTAGGAATAAATTTTTAAGAAATCACCCCTTAACCTTCTTTTTGGCTGATTATTTTCAACCCCCGCCCCCCCCATGCCTTTCTTCTTTGACATTTTTTTCTTAATATTCTAAGTTCTTAACAATTTTACTTTTCCTCTTTGTTCCAAATAGGCGGTTCTTCTTGATGCCCCCGGAACACCCCAGCCTTTCATGTTCGTGTTTTAACACCTGAGCCCACTGCTCTTCCTTCTGAAACTGGGACTGGGGGCAGAGCCCCTCACCCAGTTCTCGTAATGTTTGAGGACCTAGTATAGTTTTTTTCACAGGTTATATGAAGTCCCTGAACCTCCTTTATTCTGTATTGAAATCCCACTCCGTTTTGTATCAACATGGAAACGCTCCCCCAACAACTCCTGCCCTCGTGCCCGTGTCTCTTCCACACACTTCGTGACCTCACAGTCCAGTGACAGTTTGTCGAGCTGAATTTTGCAGTGTGCTATACTACCTTTTGATTTGTCACCATTTTTTCTTCTCTTAACTGTTGTAAAGATAGAATCCATTTAATATTCAATATACAGTTGGGTCCATTAGTCTTCTCTGTGTTATGTTCTGCAGTTCCACATGGATATTGATCAACCACCAACCCAGTAATGTTTAATGAAAGAAGAAAGTAGTTCTATTTCTCAAACATCTAATCAGAGCCCACTTCTGCCGGCGCCCTCTTACCTAACTCACTGTCTGCGTTCCCGAGCTCTGGTCTTCCTCTGGTTCTTAGAGCAGAGTGTCCGCCCTCTTGCCACAGGAACTTGGCACATGCTGCTTCCTTCACCTCTAAACTTCTCCTAACTCCCACCCCTTACACACACACACACACACACACGACTTAGCCTAATGAAGGGACACTTTAAGAAAGATCTTGGCCATCAGGAAATCCTGGCACCAACATCTTGTCACCCGCTGACTGCCAGGCAGGTTGGGCTGATCTGGCTAGCCAAGGGTGAGTCCTCTGGTCTCCTCAGTGCCCCGAGCTGCTCTCCAAAGCCATGACCCTGACAGGACTGTGAGGGCGAGCTGTCTGGTAGGGTCAGCAGTAGGTTACCATGCAGAGGGGTTGGTCGGTCATTCCCGGAGTGGGGTACCATATGCCGTGTCACAGAGACTGGTCTGCATTGGCTTGGACAGGAAGTGAAGTAAGGTGGAGTCTGACCCCAGCAAAGTAGGAGAGGACAATATAAGAAAAGAATCTCGGGAACCTCTTGCAAAGGGCCTTATAAGTCCTCCCGAGGAGTTATTGCTGATGTCAGTTGGTCATCGGGGCGTCCCGAGAGTTTTAAGTCAAGAGAGCATAATGGCCAGTTTTGGTTTTGGGGTTGTTTTGCTTTGATTTTGGTTTTTTGTTTTGTTTTTAGTTTTATGTTTTTATGGTTTATTGTCAAGTTGGTTTCCATGTAACACCCAGTGCTCTTTCCAGTAAGTGCCCTCCTCTGTGTCCGTCACCCCCCCTTCCGCTTTCCCCCTCCCTCTTCAGCCCTCAGTTTGTTTTCAGTATTCAAGATTTTCATTTTGTTTTCAGAGAGAGAGTGTGCAATCAAGAGTCAGATGTTCAGTGGACTGAGTCACCCAAGCACCCCCAAATTTCATTTTTAAGAAAAGAATTCTGGTGGCTGTGGGAAGGAGCAGGATTCCTCGAGGCTATTGTGCAGATTATTATTAACGGGAAGGTTTTGGCAGAAATCTAGCGCAAGTTGGGTTCATCAAGCTGGCTAGAATGAGAAGGTTCCATCAGATCTCCTCCTGCTGTGTAGACAGCTCCTCTCTGCCTCCTCCCTCCTGCCTCCTGGTAACATAGAAACGGGAGAATTGGAGGAATTGGAGAACTGCACTTTGGGTGGAATTCTGGAGCAAGTTCACAAAGACCTGTATGTGACTTCTTATACCAGAAACATAAGAACATATACAGAGAAGTACAAACTAACCGCCAGGAAGGTCCACGCTGAAGTGCCAGCCTCACAGGGACATGTGTTTGTTGGCTTGCATCCGGGTCTCACGTCTTCCACTTCATCACAGCCCTTCATCTCTGTGTTCCAGACACAACTTTATTCCCATTTCCAAGCATGCTCCTAACCTTTCTGCACCGCAGGGCCTTTGCATATCTCATTTCACATCTCACATCCGGCTCCTCAGGCTGCTGCTTCATGTCCCTTCCTCAGAGAAGAGCTCCCAGTCCTGATGCCTGCAGCCGGCCAGCAATGCCTCATCTTCTTCCTTACCCTTCATCGAGGAGATGATGCAGTGCGATCTTCTCCTTTTATTTATGACCTCACACAGTCTGCTGCTCTCATTGGTTTGAACTGTGTCTGTCCCCAGCACATAACCAGTGCAAATGGTAGGAAGCAGGAATTTAGGGGCGCCTGGGGGGGCTCGGTCAGTTAAATGTCCAACTTCGGCTCAGGTCATGATCTCACGGTTTGTGGGTTCAAGCCTCACATCGGGCTCTGTGCTGACAGCTCAGAGCCTGGAGCCTGCTTCAGATTCTGTACCTCCCTCTCTCTCTGCCCCTCCCCTGTTCACGTTGTCTCTCTCTCAAAAATAAATAAAACATTAAAAAATTTAAAAAAAAAGGAAGCAGGAAATTTAATAAATATCTGCTGAATGAATAGAAGACTCCAGCATGAGGCTCCATAATATTTAGTGGGAGCTGTGATAGAAATTACGTCTTGAGATGCATAGTAAGAAAACAGAAAACAGGCATTTTTTAGCCCAAAATTTGCAGTAAGAGGCCATCATAGGAAAACGTGCCTCTGGTTTGGTTTCAAACTCCAAGGGGAAGGTGCATTTAGGTATTATTTAGTAAGTGAGGCTAAATCAAGTATTTGTAAATCAAAGTACATGTTAAATGTACTAAGGCAGCTCATTTAAAAAGAAATTCTATGTTAAATCATCTTTTGATATGAAAAATACTCTTCTAAAACTGCAACCCTGGGCTTTGCCTTTCTCTCTCTCTCTCTCTCTCTGTCTCTGTCTCTCGCTCTCTCTGTCTCTCTCTGTCTCTCTCTCAGACACACACACACACACACACACACACACACACACACACACACACACACACAATGAACTTTCTTTAAATCAGTAACAGTGGCCTGTTTAACGAATGAATTCAAGACCTGGTTCTGTGGCAGGCATCTTAGTATTAGAACATTTTATCAGTGTCAGGTGCACTTGGCATTTCCCATGACAGGGTCAAGGAGATGAGCCTGGCCGAGGCCCCAGGAGTCTCCAAGTAAGCCTCCGGAGCTCCTCCAGGGCCAGGCAGGTGCGAAGGAAGGGTGAGTTCCCAGGGCACTGCCGCCCACCCGGATCGCGAGGACACCTGCGTCAGATGATCATGCGCGCAGCCTAATTTTGCACCATTTGTGAAGAGCAGAGTCCCAGCATAGGGTAAGAATGGCCATTCTTAGGGAAGGCCTCAGGTATCTTGCAAGTGTGATTCGTAATTGGGACAGGCCCCCAAATAAATACCACAGTGTTGAACTCCTGACCTTTCTTTTTTTTAAATATTTTTAAAAAAATTTTAATGGTTATATATTTATGTATTTATTTATTTTGAGAGATGGAGACTGCTAGAGCAGGAGAGGGGCAGAGAGAGAGGTAGACACAGAATCCAAAGACAGGCTCCAGGCTCTGAGCTGTCAGCACAGGGCCCGACGTGGGACTCGAATCCACAAATTGTGAGATCAAGACCTGAGCTGAAGTTGGACGCTTAACAGGTGCCCCGTTTTTTTTTAAGTAAATGAAATAAAATTGTACTCTTCCCTTCTTTAAGCTCATACCAAAACATAATCATTTAAAAAATTATCCAAATCTTTCTACACTTCTTTTATTCCTGATTATATTTAAAAATCTGTAAATATATATAAACACACAATTTACATATATTTCACATATAAGCAGAAGTATAAACATTTGTACACATATATACATAGATGAGCACACACACACTCAAATTTATACATATGCACATGTGTACATATTTATAAGTAAGTGTACACATACACATGATATTTTAAATTAATGACATGCACAGTATTTTCAACAATTTGGATTCTTTTCCTTTTTTTGCAACACATTTTTTTAATGTTTAATAGTATGTTATCAGCCTTTTAAGCAAGGACCTATGCACAGGAAGCTGTAGACATATCTCCTTTATTATGGCTGTAGAGAAGTTTATTGCACTATAGTTTATTTAACTTGGCTCTGTTTGTAGACATTGAGGTTACTTTCTTGTTTTCTTCTTCAATTTAACAATAGTGTACATACATCGTTACTAGCCTTGCTAGTATTTCTGAAGTATTTCTAGGAGTAGATTTTCTAAGTCATAAAAATAACCGAGTCCTAAGATCACACTGTACAGATTACTATGTGTTTTGCTGACTCTCAGAAGTCACTATTTGAATGTTTCATTAGTGACCCCAGCAATGCTCTGGAAATATACAGTTTAGAATTCTACAGGGGCTCCTGAGTGGCTCAGTCAGTTAAGCATCCAACTTCGGCTCAGGTTATGATCTCACAGTTGGTGGGTTCGAGCCCCACGTCAGGCTCTCTGCTGAATGCTTGCTCAGAGCCTGGAGCCTGCTTCAGATTCTGTCTCCGTCTCTCTCTGACCCTCCCCGCTCATGCTCTGGCTCACTCTATCTCTCAAAAAAATAAATAAATGTATTAAAAAAGTTTTATAAAAAAATAAAATTCTATAGGTTCAAAGCAGATTTAGGTCTGTCTCTTAAAATACATGCATACCTGTGTGTGTGTGTGTGTGTGTGTGTGTACATGCACACAGTATTATCATCTACATTCCTCTTAAAGTTTCTGAACCAAGATATAATTTTGCCTAATAACTGCTCTAGGTAAATAAAAATGAGAAACACCTCAAAAGCATACTAACAAGAAGCTTCGTTATTTCCAGCTATTTTAGGCAGTACAGGCATGTTATTTATTCCCGGCTACTGCCCTTTATTGAAATACTGAGAAAATTCTGAAGGCTCTGAGGTAGACAAAACTCCTACTTGTATCTGAAGGAAGAAAATGATAATTTCTGCTCATTTGGTTAACAAATATTTATTGAGAACTGACTGAGTAAATCCTAAGTACTGTGGAGGATAAGAATAATATAAAAGCCAGGTTTTTACCTAAGGACTTTCTCATTACCCTAAGGAATTTATGGGAATTTATGTAGAAATCTAAAAACTATTTCTAGGTACTTGGCCAGATGGTGGAACATCCAAAAATGGTAAGAAAAGGCTCATTCACTCAGGGAGCTTAAAACCTGCACGGCACACATGTTGTGAGTGCAAGCATATTTCTTTGGTTCTACAAACGAGAGACACTCTCATTTCCGGCGGAGGGTGGACGTGTGGTTGGATCTGACCCATGAGGTCCGGGCAGGACCGTGACGGGCGGAGGTGGAGAGAAGAACCTCGTCCTTTTACATGATGGAAAGTCCGAGCAGAGATGTGGACCCAGGAAATCTTTGTAGCCTGGTGTGTAATCTGACTCAGTTGGAACTTACTGGGATATATGGCAGACAAACTGAGGAGGAAAGGATATGTGGATTCAAGTGACAGAAAGCTCCGGAGGCAGTAGAAGGAGCTTATTTGGTGCCTAATGGGAGCCGCTGAAAGTCTGGGAGCAGGGAGAGTGATCTTTTCTCAGCTGGGCTGGGGAAGATCAGTCGGCGTGGTGGCATCGCAGAGAACCGGGAGGTCGGAGGGAAGAAACCAGATGGAGCCATGATCGTACTAATTCCAAGAGAACATTCTGGTACGCCATTAATTAGAATCCAGGCAGCTTTTTTATAGGTTATACTTGGCTTGAACTGAAACAGTAATTCTCTTAGCCATAAAGGCTGTGTCATAATTTACTAATGAATGAGAAATGAAGTTCAAGCTCGCGACGAACGGGAGTGTGGACACAGAAGTATTATGAGCCAGGAGCAGCGCCGTTACTTGCACGTGTGAGTCCCCTGAACCTGGGTAATGGCCCCACCAACTACGCATGAACGCACCTCGGAGTGATGTTTGTACCCAAGGAGGAATTTCAATCACTGAACAGTCTGGAGGGACCCTGGCGGGAAATGCACTCCGCGTGCCTGGAAGACGTGAAGAACTCCCCAGGAAGAAATTCAGAAAGCAAGCTAGGAGCTAAATCTCCTAAGTAGAGCCGGGATCGAGGGGAATAGCAGGGCACCACAGTCATTACTGCCTGGGAAGAGCTGATGGGAACTTTTTGTTTTAAGTGTATTTATTTTGAGACTGAGGGCAAGTGGGAGAGGGGCAGAGAGAGAGGGAGAGAGAAAGAGAATCCCGAGTAGACGCCAGAGTCCACACTGCCAGCCAGAGCCCAGTGTGGGGCTCGAACCCACAAACCGTGAGATCATGACCTGAGTCGAAATCCAGAGTCTGACACCTAACAGACTGGGCCACCCCGACGGCCACGAGGTCTTCCTGAATTCTGTGACTTGCCGCTGTTGCCAGCAGTGGTGCATGTGACGACGGTGAAGTATACGTCTTCCATCTTTGCTTTAACGGGAGCCCAGGCCTGCCTCTCTTTACGGTTTTGCGGTGGATAAAGTAGAAGGGGGGGGGGGGGGCTCATGGGAGCTGTGGAGCAGCGGTGCAGGAATCCATTGTCTGTTTTTAGGAATTTCCCAAGCCCGTTGTTAAGCACAATTACCTTAAAGGTTATATCTTACCCTTATAATGTAGTAAATTATATTTTTAAATAGTAGCAAACACTCTCATTACTTAGTGATCATCTCATGAGATTTTGCTGTTACTTGTATCTGTGTTGAGGTCACTTTCGCCTCTAACATCCAGGTGGTAGAAATACTATAGACCAGGCTCCTTACCGAGAGTCTCTGCCCACTGCTGGTCTCATGGCTTCAGGCTGGCAGCTCGAAACTGGCCATGTAGAAGAATTGATATCAGAGAAGTCGGCAAATGCTACATGGAAGACCTTCCCCTCACCACCCCCCCTCACCCCCAAGAGAACCTGCTGGTAAATGTGATTGTGGCTTCAGTGACTGTGAGAACCTGGGACAGTTGTCTCTCAGCCTCAGTTTCTCCATTCTGACCTTAATAGGTTGAAGTAGTTTTCTCCAATGCTGGACTTTGTCTTTGAACCTGATTCTCATACCTCTCTCTAGGGACCCCAGTTCCTTTAGGATTCTGAGAGTCTGATTCTAAGAGCTGGAACATTTTTAGGTGAATGAGAATTTGTATTTCATGGACATCTGACATCCTTGCTTACTCAGGTCATGTGACCCACATGCTAGCTGATTATGTTGGAGGGCTTTGATGCCAATGCATTTTTTTCTCACTTTACTAAAAGAAACCAAACAATTATCTGTATGTAAGTCATGAGATACCCATTACTTCTGATTCTTATTTTGAAAAACATATTCTGTTTGGGCCTCCAATAACTGAGGCTTCCTCCCCCATTTCAGTTTTCCATTCAATTTTTTTTTTGATGTTTATTTATTTTGAAAGAGAGAGAGTGGGGACGGGGCAAAGAGAGGGAGAGAATCCCAAGAAGGCTCTGCACTGTGAACACGGAGCCCACCGCGGTGCTCGAACCCACGAATTGTAAAATCATGACTTGAGTCGAAATCGAGAGTTGGACGCTTACCGACTGAGCCACCCAGGTGCCCCTTCATTCAGTATCTTTAAAATTTTATTTATATTCATGAGACATTAAAGTCAGTCTTGATATTTTCCACTGTTATTATTCTCAACTCTGAATGGATCACACCAACAATACAAATTTAATCATCTTCATATATAACTTGAGGATAAAAGGTCACATAAGAAACATGTTTCTGTTTCCTACAGGAAAAAAAATGTAAATAGCTACTTTTCCTTTGAAGTTCTTAAATACAGCATGTATTCCGTGTTCTCTAGAGCATTAAATAGGTCCTTGTGATCCAGCAAAAATTAACTCTTCAAACTCTCTGCCTGGGTGAGAAATTCCCTTCTAACATAAGCTTCTCAGCTCTGGTAAAATTGATAAAATCAATCCATTGACCCTTTGTTCTTTGCTTTACAAGGAGTGTGTTCATAAGGCAAATATTTTGGACAGACTCCTGTCTCCTTTTCTTCAAAGAACTCAATGATAGCCTCCTTACCAGACACTGTTCTTGGCCCCAAGCAGGAGAGAGATTCAGTCTCCGCCCTTGAAAGTTTCACCATGGATGGTAAATGACAGTAGAAGGGGCAAGCATTCAGCAGAGGTGGACGGAAGGCACAGAGGAGTCAGGAACTTGACTCTGATGAGTCTGCGATGGACCCAAGGAAGGGGCAGAACAGAAAGGAGACCGTAATTGAGCAATGAGGAAACAGCAGCTACTGTGTTAGTCTGTCAGCATCTAGAATGTGCCTGGCGCGCCAGGGAGGTGGGTGTGACCAAGGCCTGAGAGGAGGCCTGGGGTTATCTGGTGAAACCTTCCCAACTGTCACCAAGTTATCAGATCCCGTAAGCCTCCAGGTACAGGGTGTAGGGACGATATCTTGAAATTCTACAGATTATGGATAATACAGAACATGGTGGAGAAAGTGGGATAACGTGCAATAATGACTTCCATTTTCCTTGCAGTCGGAGAAATCTGTTCTGTCTTACTGGAAATCTGTTACTTACTGGAAAACTCTTTAGAAGTATAAAATGGTTGTTTTTGAAATAGCAGGCAATGGTTATATTCTCCAAAATACATTATATATCACTTTTCATATCTAAAAGATACTCATTTGTGCGTTTGCAGAAAATGAAGTAATAAAAATAAAATAAATGCCGAACAGTGTCATCGTCCCCTGTATTAGCACAGATCTTGGCATAGAGTGCATCAATGATGCTTGATAACGACATCAAATAGTTCTATAGTTTGCTCATTTATTTTATTTTAACTTGATCAACTCGTTTTCTACACACTGCCGCTTTCATGAAACAGGCAAGGTGCTGGCAGGAGAATTGTAATACGTCTGTAGTCGTCTGATGGACAGTGAATTTAATGGAAAATCTTCAAGTTCACTGTTGAGGTTAATAAGCCTAAAATATCTTAAAACTAAATTAAAATACTTTTTTGCCACAAGAAGACAATAAAGAACAAAGTTTGATGGCATTTTAGCTAATTCTAGAAATAAGTAGCAGTTCTATGACAAAAAAAAAAAGTGTCATTTACAACACAGATAGGGATAAAGGTTTGTCTTCCCTGAATGTGTCCTAGAAAGAGCACAGCCTTCCCTAATTGCTGGGGTCCAGCTCCAGCAGGTCCAGGGTCCCCTGAAGGATGGACGGTGTCGGCGAGAGAGAGAGAGATAGAAGAGAGCTGCACGTTCTCTCTTGGTCACCAGGCAGACATCTCTGTTCAGTCTGCTTTGGTGTCTTTCTTTATTGGTGAAGCAATAACATGACATCAGAAAATAGAAACTGTTTACGGTTTTTAATTCTTAGTGATAAGGTGTTTCAATCATTAAAGGTGTACAGAGACAAGTTTTACAGAAGTATTTCTGTAGAATCATTCCAATTTATTCTTGGCATCAGTCCCAAGGTTAAGAAAGTAAGAAACCCATCTTATTTTGTACGGGTTGGGTTTTGGCCAATAATTATGACTTTGTTTTTAATTAACATGTTATAACCAAGTCATGTAATGCACTTACAGTAAGATCAAGTAAATTTTACAATCAAGAGAATAACAAGATGGTTTTAGTAAAAAACCAGGATAATATACATATTATTTAAGTTAGTAATGCTAAAACTAAAACATAGGTTAAATTGTATATAGATAGGCTGGGAGTTATTTTATCTAGCCCATTAGCCACAAGAGAAAGAATGCTTGTTAACAAGTTGCTAGAGAAAGCCCTTCCCTTGATGTAAGCATCATGGGGGCCCTGTGTGTTGACCTTGCACCTGGGTTTCTAGTTTCTTATCCATCCTCATAGCTGAAGTCAGTACAAGGGAGGGTATTTGAACTTCAATAGCAAAAATATATGCAGCAACTGATGTCCGGTCCTTGTCTGTTTCTTATCTCTAAGTTGGGCTTTTTCGCCGGGCCAGAGTTCATTGGAACTCTTGTGTTCTCAGCCCCCCTCATGTCTTGGATCTATAAGGCTCATTGGAAGAGCCTGTTGGCAAACATCTGCAGCGATTTGATCTAAAATCCCTTATGCAGGGGCAGGAAAATGCTTTTTCTTATGGGGTAACTGTGTGGGGAATATCGGCCTGATTTGGAACATTGTGAGGCCTAGCCAATAGCAACAGCTTAATTTCACATGAGCAGTAGTAGCAGAAGGAGATGCCAGTTCCGCCTCTCATGGCAGGAGCCGTGCAACATCTGCCATTTCCTTACTGTGACCCTGTCATCCAGCAAGGCCGCTGCGGCTCCCGGCATCTAATCATCACCACTGCAAATATCTAATTTAAATTTTCGCCTCAAAATACCTCCTATTGGTTACCCCAGCTAGTTTTGCCCTCCTGATAAGGGGTTGCGTGCTGTATTATTTAATTATAGATATTCGATAGAAATTTCTTGTCCTTAGAGTGTGGTTTCCATCTCAATGTTGTCAAATAAATGATATCAACCATCTTCCTCATTTACTTTGTTTCACAAAGATTTTCCAATTTCTTGATCAAATCTCTAGAGCTTTGTTATTTTGAATAAATACAATGAGGGCAATTTGCAATTCCAGGGTCTTGCACTATATTTGAATTAGAACAAAGGAAAGCGTGGAAGAAAAATAACCTTGCTGAATGGAGCAATATTAAATGCCTTTAGCTCCAATAAGTTTGGAGAATAGCCATAAAATACTTTTACCTTTCCCCGGAGGTTCTTACTGTTGCTTTGCTGAAGACATTCTGTAATTGTAAGGACTACAAATGTGCTCCAGTAAATTTGGTGGCTCAGAGGCTATATTTCGTATCATCTATAATTTATAGGGGTGTATCTTGGTTTCCTCGTCTGCTCGAACTGACGTGACACTCTGTTATGCTTTAATAAAGGCATTTTAATAAACCACATTCTTTAATTAAAAACTTGAGCCAAAATTAAAATGCATCATTAATAATGCATTTCTGTCTTGTCTTAAAATGGTATGTTAATCTGGTTTTGCATACCCTTTCTGCCAAATCCCATCCCTTGATTGCGATCTCTATCAACATCTATGACCAGATAGTGACATCTTCCAGTTCTGTCATAGGTGGCCAAACAAGGTAGCCTAAATGAATTCCTTGGCCTGTTCAGAGAGAGTCTAATGTGTTTGGGGAACAAGAACACCAAAGTCAGCTTTGTTATAGAGGAGTTAGCCTTGCGGAATCTGGGCATTTGTGGGTCCTGCATTTTTAGTGCACAGATGACAAGAGAAGGAATTTCCCTTTTTGTTATACGTAGCGTAGGCATTCTGATTTTCATTTAAAAAAATTTTTTTAACGTTTATTTAATTTTGAGAGAGAGACAGACTATGAGTAACGAAGGAGCAGAGACAGAGAGGGAGACACAGAATCTGAAACAGGCTCCAGGCTCTGAGCTGTCAGTACAGAACCCAACCTGGGGCTCGAACTCAGAACGGTGAGATAATGACCTGAGCCGAAGTCAGACGCTTAAACAACAGAGTCACCCAGGTGGCCCAAGACATTCTGATTTTAGAATAGTGACTTTCTGGCTCTTCTTCTTGGGGGTCTGGGATGACCATTATGTTCATGAATTAATTGAATTGCATTATGCTTTTATAAAGTCTGAAGTAGACTGGCACAAAGCATAAAACCATAAACTTCTTGAGCATCTAAGAAGTAAAAAAAAAAAAAAATGTCAGATTCTCTAAACTACTGATGTTTCAAATAACTCTCTCTTGGGTTTTTAGCTGACAGTGCCAAGACAAATTTCAGATGTGTCATTGGGCTGAGTCAGGATTTCTAGAATTCTTTCAAATGAAATCAGACTCCTAATCCAAGATTCTACAACACAAGATTTAATTACTTAGGAATGAATGAATTTATGACCATTTCATTTTCATTATTTGTTTGCAATACTGTTGATGTTGTTGTAATATTTAATTTTCTGAATATCTCACAAAGCCCTTTGTCATTCTTAAACTTTCTGTTCTTTTTTTTTTTAATGTTTATTTTTTTGTAAGAGAGAGACACACACAGAGCATGAGTGGGGGAGGGGGGGGGAGGAGGCTCAGAGAGAGAAGGAGACACAGAATCTGAAGCAGGCCCCAGGCTCTGAGCTGTCAGCACAGAGCCCGAAGCGGGGCTCAAACTCCCGAACCATGAGATCATAACCTGAGCTGCAGTCGGACGCTTAGCCAACTGAGCCACCTAG
Source organism: Mungos mungo (assembly GCA_004023785.1). NCBI lineage: Eukaryota > Metazoa > Chordata > Mammalia > Carnivora > Herpestidae > Mungos > Mungos mungo. The sequence goes on from PISW01007701.1 coordinate 46,688, forward strand.
GTACCCCTTAAACTTTCTGTTCTGTACGAACATCTAGTAGACACTCTTTTTCTATACTAAGATCAAACTTTTTCACAATAATATCTGAATTTTACTGCCACTTACTCTTACTAAGCTTCCTTTCTTTTCACGGCAATATAGTAGCTTGCAGAAATTGTATAAAATGTTTTTCTCCTTTTCACCAGAATGTAATTGGACAGATGAAGTGTACAACTTTGGTCCATCTGAAATATCATATTTGAGAACGATTCTTATTTAATCAAGACTGACAAATAAGCTCTTTGAGAACAATCGTTGACTCTATGGGACCACCTCGCTCTCCCAAGAAGAGTGTCCTGTCGCCTAGTTTGTAGCCAGCCTCACAGACAGATGCTATGAACCTTAGCAGATTTTCAGGACTTCAGGAGAAGCATTCATCAAAGTTCTATGTTATGAAGGTGTTATGTGGTGGGGAGTGTCTTGAGCTTAGTTTTATCATCAAAGAATAGCAAATAATAGAGATCTAAAGAAATCCAGTCTGAAACACCTCAGGAAAGCTCCCAAACAGTTAATGTGATGGTTTTAGTAGTTACCTACCTACATTGTATGACACTAGATTTGAGAAGCAAAGTCAAGGAAACCTATACAGTAAGTTTACGTTCCTGCTCCGCCTGTATAAATAATCAGGCCAGGCCTAAAGCCTCACACCAGTCTTTTTTGTGATCATTATTAATATTTGTGATTATTATCATAAGCTGGGAGAGACAGGAAAAATTATGAACACCTTTGAAATAGCAAGATATATATATATAGATAGATAGATAGATATATATAACATATATAAGTCTTATATGTATATGTATAAGTCACTGGGAGTTTTATGGAAGGCTAGACATGTCTAGCATGCTGACTACGTTTTCTGGTTCTGTGGTGGTCTACACAATTCACTGTATTTGAACTATTTACACCTTTTAATGTTTATTTTTGAGAGAGAAAGTTTAAGTGGGGGAGGGGCAGAGAGAGAGGGCGACCAAGAATCCGAAGCAGGCTCTGCACTGTCCGTGCAAAGCTGGATATGGGTCCTAAACCGTGAGATCATGACCTGACCCAAAGTTGGATACTCAAATGACTTAGCCGCCCAGGCGCCCCCTAACCTATTTTAAAAGCCTGGAAATTAGTGTGAATTATTTGTTTAATATAAAGAGATGCACATGGATTTTGTCCCTCCCTCCCTACAAAAAAAGCCAGTACTGCATCTGTTAGTGTGTGCAAGGCTGACCACAGTCTCTCAGGGCGATGCCTACAGCCCGGGTTCCAGATACACTAGACAGTCTCTGCACATTTCCACATCCCTCCTGCCTCTAAACTGTTGTTTAGCATTTTGCTCTTCCCTTGAAGATGAATAAGGTAAATAAGGTCTTTGACACATGTTTATTTTCTATTTGTATGAGAAGCATGGCTTTCTCCTTTTAAAAATGTTACACTTTTAATAATTTAAAGAAGTCAAGAGCACTAGGGGATTGTTCTGATTTTGGAAAGACAAAATGGAAATATCAAGCTATTTCCATCTAGGATTGTTTGGAAACTGGATAGAAAAGACAAATGGGCAGTTTTAAAGATAATTTGAGGACAAATGGGAAATTTTAACATGAATTACATTTTAGGTAAAATTATTTAAATAACTTCATTTTACTAAGGGGTGAATATAGCCAAATTGTGGAAGCAGCCCTAGGGTCCATCAGTTGGTGACTGGATAAAGAAGATATGGTATATATACAATGGAATATAATTTAGCCATAAAAAAAAAACAATAAAATCTTGCCGTTTGCAACAACATAGATGGCGCTAGAGTATAATGCTGAGAGAAAGAAGTCCGTCACTAAAAGACAAATACCCTGTGATTTCACTCAGATATGAAATTTAAGAAACAAAACAAATGAACAGAGGGAAATGAGAGAGAGAGAGAGAGAGAAGCCAAGAAACAGACTCTCAACTATAGAGAACAAGGTGACGTTTACTTGAGAGAGGTGGGCAGGCATGGGGGGAGGCAGGTGGGGGGGGGAGTGGCCCAAATAGCCATGGGGATTAAGGACAGCACTGCTGTGATGAGCACTGGGTGCTGTATGAAAGCGCTGAATCACTACACTGTACACCTGAAACTAATATAACACTATATGAACTAACGAATTAAAATCTTTAAAAATTGAGGTGAAAATGGTTTTATGGTGCAGAATAATGGAGTTATTCTGAGGCCATCCATGCTGAAGTGTTGAGTCACAGATAACAATATCTACAAATTACTTTCAAAAGATACACGTGGAACAAAGTGTGTCCATGTGTGAGCACAGGGAGGGAAAAAGGAGACAAATCCAGTAAAACAAAGTGTTGATAGTTGACAGAGCGAAGTAGAGGGCGTGAAGTTTTGCCTAACAGTTACTTTGCAGCATTCTTTCACTCATTTGAAAATTTCTGAGTAGCCAACAATACTCTATTATAATTTAATATTATTCCAAGGTTGCAAGTTAACTAAAGATCTTGGATATTATCTTTAAGCTGATATTCTACAAAGTGGAATTACAATTGATACAAAAAGTATATCAAAATAATTATTTATTGAATACAACATTTTTCATAATCTTAAACACTGTTTAGGAGTAATGTTAGCCTATTTGAATAGGACGACATATAGGTTAGGAAATACAAACCCACATGAAGTAAAATATATGCCTACTTTGTAATTGTGATAAATTAGGAAAAAGACATCTGAATTTTTTTTTAAGAGAGAGCAAATGAGTAGGAGAGAGAGAAGAGAGGCAGGGGGAGGGCAGTAGGCAGGGAGAGAGAGAGAGGGAGAGTGAGGGGAGAGAATGAATCTTAAGCAGGCTCCATGCTCAGTGCAGAGCCCAAAACGGGGCTTGATCCCACGACCCTGGGATCATGACCTGAGCCAAAATCAAGAGTCAGACACTCAACTGACTAAGCCACCTAGGCAACCCAAGACATCTGAATTTTTCAAGACCTTGTTTTAGAGCCATATGGGTACGTAGCTAAATTGAACTGAAGTTAGAAAGATTTCCCAAAGATGCCCTGTGCCCACACACAGCCTCCCCATTATCCACATCCCCCACCAGAGTGGTACATTTGTTAGAACCAATGAACTGATATTGACATATCATAATATCCCGAAGTCATAGTTTATATTAGGATTTGCTCTTGGTGTATATGCCCCATTGGTTTGAATATATATATATATAATGACATGGGTTAGTTTTTGTAAGAAAAAGATGAATGTAGCACATTTAAAGTATAAGGTTAATTCCTTTTCTCCAGAGATACTGGGAATTTCAATTTATATATGTACTTATTTATCATTATAAAGGTAATCAGAACAGAACTCCTTTAATTTAGGAGACTTAGTGATCTACCTCATTATTGCTTTCTGGAATTAGGTAAACATTTCACACTTTCACAGTGAGAGGTAAAGGCTTTTCTGCATTAGGGATGTGGAGCTCAGAGACACACAGAGAACTTGGGCTTCAGTTTTACCACTTGAGTTTTGTAGTCAGGAGTAAACCTAGAAACACCCAAATGCATTGGTCCAGATATCAAAGAGCTGCTCTTCCCAGTGGCCACAAAATTCTTGATTAGTTTGGGATCAAAATAGACAAAGAAAAACAGAACCAAGTCTTTGTCATCTGTCACCCAAATGAAAATAGATCTCTATCCTCTATCCACAAATCGCCCAAGTGTTCAGACTATAAAACCACATTCCCAGTCATTGATGCCACTCCAGGATAATAACTGATTGGACGTTCATAAACTAGAAAGAAAAAAAAAAAACATAATCTGCAGAAAAGACAAAGTACAAGAGAAATGGTCAGCAAGGTTCAAAATCTATTTCTATTGCTGTTTGGGTCTCACTTTGGAAATGAAGAGAGTCCTACCAGGCCCCCACGCTTCCCGGTGGGGGTTAAACTTCTTCATCTACATAGTTTACCTGCTCTGTTGCATAAATTGAGTGGCAGCTAGGTGGATGATATCCAGAACTGTATGGTCATTTTACAGAAACTTAAAATCATGACTTCTGTACAAATATAAAATGGATACATATCAAAGATTATACTTATTAACTAATGAAGGAGCCAGTAAAGTATTAAAAACCCATTCAGAGGATAATCCAAACAGCAGAAACATACAAAAGCAATCATGAATACTGAAGTGAATTTAATACATGCAAATATATGGCTTCTTTGGGCTGAGGAGGGAAAATCAGTGCATACGCTAGACGACATTCGGATACATGTACAAGTAAGAGTCACAGCCTTCATGTTAGTCTCCTGTCCTCCCTGGAGTTTTAAAAGAGCTCAAAGTTCAAGAAAAACACCAACCACACTATAGATTCCCACAACTTACAATGTTAGTCACGGCCCAGCGTTCCAAAGGACACCCTGCCTGCATTTCTTGTAAAATTGCTAACTTCTGGATTTGTGCGATTGATTTCATAGGTAGGTTCGTATTAACCATTTTGGGCAAGATCATTTCATAGGTGATGAACATTCTGATATTGTTTTAATCACCATCCCAAAAGTCAGGGAGGGGTAGAGTGCCGAGTCCCTGTAGTCTAGAATGTACACTGTTAACTACGGAGCCAAATCTGGAACAATTTATTATAATTGCAAGTAAGCGATCTAAAGGATGATGAAGGTATCAGACACCACACACCTGAGTGCTCAGGACCGGAGAAGAGAGCGGTCACTGCTAACATGGAGCTCAGAGGTAACGTTGGTGTTGGGGAGCTGTGCGTGGAGCAGAAAGGGGGGATAGAAAGGAGGACCCCAGAAATCTACATTTTTTGGTCGTTGTTTACTTCATATCATACGGTAAATGTAACCCAACGCTGTAACTAATCCTAGCTAATTCATGGGACCCAGATGCCCCCCACTTTCTACCATCCATACCTTTCTCCATGCCATTCCTTCCCCACCAGCATGTCCCATCATCATAAACCAAAGGCTATCATAGGACAGTATTTCTTTAAACTGCAAGGACCACAGAAGACTTTGCGTCTTCACCCTCTCACCTTTCAGATGAGGTAATACTGACACAGAAGTGTGTTGGGCGCTTGGTGAGTAGATGAGTCACACTAGCTTTCAAGTCTCACTTCTGTTTCTATGCCTGTCTTCAGTAGCGTTGAATGCCTGCCTTGTGTCAGGAAAGAGCTTTGCAAAGAAGTAGGCTTCAGCTGAACTCTGAAAAATATACAGGGATTCGTCAGGTGGAGAGCAGTTCAGCCCAGGGAAGGAGCTGTGTTCATGCTTCAGAGTAGGAGAGCATTTGCTCCCCGAGAGTGAGCACCTCCTTAAATCTGCACCCAGGACGTCTCCTGCTGCCTTTGGTATTTTAGAGAAGATGAAAGGAGGGCCAGATGGCTGCCTTGTAGTGAGCTAGGTGAACGGTGCAGAGGGTAGACAATAAAGGAGATTTCACTGATAATTGTTGATGGAACTGTAGGTATTAAGAAATGTGAGCAATATAATTGAGTATTTGGGAAGAAAAAGTAGAGATGCATAAGCGTCGAAGGAAAGGAAGATGGTGCCGAGAGGGAACCGTTCAAGGAGAGGGTAGCGCAGGGAGCACTGAGTGGACGGCACTGGGCGGGGCAGATGAGAGCGGCTAACACACGTCCCTCAGACACAGCAGGAAGTAGAAGGAAGAGAAGCAAGATTTAAAGATAATGTGTAAATGAAACTTTAAAAAAAATACCTTATGAAGCTACATACTGTTATTATGATGCTCACATAATTTGGGAATGAAGAGAGGGGCTATTAATAACTTTCTGGGCAAAAGAACTTCCTGAACAAGCCAGGCAGATGAGGTATCATTCAATTTTGCTCTGTGACCATTTTAAATTCCATGTGGCATAGAAAGAAAGGGTTCATCTCTTGGTCCTATAGACATAGGAAGTGTCTGCAGGTCAGCTGGGGTTTGGCTCCCCCGGGGCCAGACTTAGCTCGGCGGGGCACCAAGTTTAGGGGTCACTCCACTCCGTGTTCTGGGACCAGCAATCAGAGCACCATGATCTTCTCAGGACGACTGAGGAAGAGCAAGGGGGCAACTCAGCTGCGCAAACACGGGTTGTCCCTGCTCCCGTCACACCTGTCCGTGTCCTCGATGAAAGGGAATCCCGGGGGAGCAGGGCTCACCCGCCTTGAGGACGTGCGGCCGTGGCCTGGTGTTGACACTGTCACTAGAAGCAAATGAAGGGAGTGCAAAAGTGAGACCTTTTAATTACCACACCTCATCATCCTACTTACGATGAACATAGATTCTGTTTTTTTCAAATATCAGAAAAGAGGGGTGGGAGTTAGAGCAACATTGGGATCCTGTGGGTGCGCCCTATTTTTCCAACTTCTCTAAAATAATTAAAAATTTTCACAGGCCTTATTCTCATGCTGCAATTTAGCTTCTTCCATATGCATTTATTCTCCTTACTGTTATAAGTGTCATTACTGTTTCTTTCTTTCTGTTCTTTTCTTTTTATAATATATGTTTTCCTCATTCTGCCATCATGTAGGGCCTCACTGCTTCTCAGGCAAGGGGGAAGAAACAGCAGACGTATTTCTGTATAGAGTTGAAAACAAATCCTAGTGCTGTTCACTTAATTTCTAGAAGACTGTAAGTTGTAGAAATTCTTTTAGATTATGTGATGATGCTTTTTTAAGTGAAGCCAGGTTGTGTCTCTTGTGCTCCATGTGACAAGGCTGCCGTCACCTACGTGGGTGAGGTTCCTCTCCACCTCTTACTATCACGGACATTCTGCTGTTTGACCCCAGGCCCCTCGTGTTGGTCTCAGGGCTGAGCAGAGTTTTCCCCAACTCCTGTTCAGCCAACCTTTTGACTGACAACCTCAAGGCACCTAGAGGCTCTTTAAAGGAATAGTTTGACACGAAGAATCTGTGGAGGCTTTTCACTGTCCTCCTAAACTTCTTGATAACCTTACCTCCAGTGGATGAGCTGTCTTCCCTCCCTTGTCATGCTCTGCAACTTCCTGATTGGTAAGAAGTGGACTGGTTTCGTTTTCTTGAAATCAGAGCTTTTTGGTACTTCCTTCCCTAATATTGTGTCTGTATGCACTTTCATGATAATCATGGCTGTGGAAATATTTCCGCCTTCCAAAGGGGAAAGTATAAATAACCACAAGTGGTCATCAACGTCAATGCTTAAATGCTTACAAAAGATTATTAAATATTTTGATTTCTTTTTCAATTCAGAGGAACTATTCTCTTCTGGTTTCTTTCAGAATGGCATTGGTTCTAATGGTGTTAAGATAGGAGAACGTATCTTTCTCAGAGAGGTCTGTGTCTGTCAAACTGAGGAGCACGTCGATGCTTTAGGGGTGCGCGTTGGCACCACTCAACTGTGGTGCAGACGTTCCTGCGCTCAGGGGGCTCCACCAAGATATCTGTTGTCACTGCATAGACTGTGTGTCAGACAGAAGCAAATCCCATTCTCAAGTCTTCATGATAATGTAGGCGTTTTTTTCCTTTTAGAAAACTCTCTTAGGATAGGAAAAATAATATGAAAACTTTTCCCTGGAAAAGCCAGTGGAGGTAGTCAAGAAAAAGTCAAGGTAGTCACCACTACAATGCCTTCTGACTCTGAACTACAGCAATGGACAAGACCTAGTAACAACAATTGACCTAGGTCTACATGTAACAAGTCTTCAGTGTAAAGGAGAAAACGCTGCTTTGTGCGTTTCCTCTTAATTCTCCCACTGTGACCACACAGTAAGTCCAAGCCCAGATGTATGGGAGTTTCCCCCATATCGAGTAATTCTTTGACATCAGCTGGGGTTTCTGTAATCTAACTCAATTCGACACTATCTACGTGGAGATAGCCTCAGACCCCACCGGTTAGGGGTCAATCCCATGAGACTGCCCCCCCCCCACTTCAGATGCCAACCACAGATAGTGGACCTCCAGGGTATCCACAGCTTTCACCCAACCTGGCTATAAACCAGAGGTGCCAGTCCTTGTATTCAATCATTTGCTAGAACAGTGCATGGAACTGTTTAATGTGTACCAGCTTTCATATAATAAAGGATATGATAAAGGATACAGAAGAATGGCCAGATGAAGAGACTGAGTGGGGCGGTGGTGGGGGGAGTGGGTCTAGAAAGGCCTCAAGTGCAGGAGCTGCTGTCCCTTTGAAGTTGGGGTCTGCCATCTTCCTGGCATGTGGATGTGTTCACCAACCCAGAAATGCTCTAAACTCCATGCTATTGGGATCTTTGGATCCAAAATCTTGGGATTTTTGAAGGCTTCATCATGTGGGCATGTCTATCATTTTCTGCACTTCTCTGGTGAATGGGGGGGAGGATGGGGGTTACCGAAAATTTTAAGTTTCTAATCATGGTGATTGACCCCCATCCAGAAGCCCACCATGGCACCTCATTAGGACAAAGACATTCCTATCACTCAGGAAGTTACAAAGCTCTTTGGAGCCCTGAATCAGGAACCAGGGTCAAAGATTAAAGATTAGAACAAAAAGTGCTCCTAGCAGTCTGACTTACAAGGGTTTTAAGAGTTCTGTGTAAAGAACCGTACACAGGAGTAGAGGTCAATGTATATACTTCTTGTTATTTCACACTCAGTTAAAAAAAAAACTGTATGTTTGAGTTCCACATTTGGATCTGCAGCATGTGTACCATTCTTATTGTCCAATGATCCACTATTATAATCAGTCATGATTATTCAGTTCCGGATTTCTGCTATGAGCAGGAACACTGTACTCTTCATCAAGTGCCCAGTCTCATAGGCATAGAGAAAAAACCATCTTCTATTGCAAATTCTTGCTTTGAAGTAGACTGCTAAATTTGGTGAAGCTTTCTTTGATCTATTATCCACTCTGGCTCCTTTCTCAGTCCACATTTGTAGAACAACCTTTTCTCATTTTTCTCATGACATACATCATACTCCACTCCTAATGCATTGCTTTGCAGTGGGCACTGTCTGCATCCTATTTATGGCTATACCCGTCCGAGACAAAATGAAGTCACCTTTTATTTCATTAATACAATATTAACACACATCGTACACTTTTCTGGGTTAAAAGGTAACGTAGCAGTTATCCATCCACCTCTAAGTTTGAAAACATTCTTATTAGCCCAGAATAAAACTCCTTACCCATTAAGCAGTCATTCCCCCTTGCTGCCCCCCGTCCCTGGCAACCCCTAATCTTCTTCCTGTCTCCTCAGACTTGCCAGACCTTTCATATGAATAGAATCATAAACTATTTGTTCTTCTGCGCGTGTTTTCTGCCACCAAGCATGATGTTCATCTCTTCCACCCCTGGTGCCACATGTATCAGCAGTGCCTCTATTTGTATGGCTGAATAATATTCTGTTGCATGTATATATCATGTTTATCCATCCATCTGTTGATGCGCATCTGGGGTATTCTGATCTTTTAATAGAGCTGCTAATGAATATTCGTAGACCGGTATGTGTTGAGAGCTCACTTTTACTTCTTTTGGGCAGATACCTGGGAGGAGATTTCATGTGGTAATTCTGTTTAACTTTTTGAGGAAGTTGAGCACATTCTAGTGATAGAACCCACACAGGCTTTAAGGGGTGCCTGGGTGGCTCAGTTGGTTTTGTCCATCTCCTGATTTCAGCTGAGGTCATGATCTCATGATCTGTGGGACTGAGCCCCACCTTGGGCTCAGCACTGACAACGTGGAGCCTGACTGGGATTCTCTACCTCCTCTCTCTGTCTGCCTCTCTGCCCCCATCCCTCTCAAAATAAAAAATAAATAAACTTAAAAAAATAAGTTTTCAAAACAGGCTTTTGAGAAATTCTCTCATAAGTCCCCATCTTAATTCCAAAGGCTTGGGTGTAGTAAGATGCCTTGAAAAATAAGCAGATACCAATCTTGCCATTGAGGAACTATGTGGTGACCTTGATTAAGTTTCTTAACTACACTCTGAGCCTCTGATAAAGCTGAAATAATAATACCTCCCTTACTGGGTCAGTTGTGGGAATTCCAGGAAATAATATATATGAAGAGAGTGTAGACACACACACACACACACTCACATTCTCCATAAGCATGCTAGTGCATATGAATTTTTTCAATTGATATATAATAGATTTCCCATAAAATATCTATAGCTTTAATATGTGCCCGACTCATCATTCTAGGGCATATTAGCTTTAAAATTAAGAGTTCTTATGTACCAAAGCCTTGTATATCAAAATATGAATGATTATCTTAAAAGGAAGAGCAAAAGATTGGAAGGGCTCTCTGTAAAGGCTTGATGTATTCGATTCAGCAGGAAGACGTCCAGAGCTGGATCTTACCTGAACTCCCTGGAGCCCCTCAGAGCTTGTTTGACTGTCTTACAGGGAAAAGCAGCCCTTACCGTTTCTCTCATCTCAGCACTTGCTGGACTTAGAGTGAATTTCAAAGAAACTTGGTATGTTTTCGTTTTGAAGTGTGTTCTTTCCCCTGCATCCAGGAGGACAGCCAGAGTCGAACCGGACCTAATGCTCACCGAGTAGGGGATTCCTCAGATTTGCAAATAGCAGAAATTGGGGACAAGAAGAACATTGAGGGGAGCCTTGAAAGAGGTCGCATGCCCCAGGGAGGGTTTGGAGAATAAGGGCTTGAACTAGGGAGCCAGCCCTGCAGCCACCTGGGTGCACAAGCGTGCCTCCTGCATTCAGTGAACTTCAGTCCCTGCTTCCTCTTTGCAAGGTACGGGGGAGGGGAGGTGCTGAGGTGAGCAAAGCAGACCAGACGCCTTCCCTGACTCCTGGAGGGTAAGTCACGAGGGCGAGACAGACCTCGCTCCAATGCTGCAGCAAGAAGGTCATGTTGAAAGTGTGAGCTGCACGCTCAGCTACAGGAACATTTGGCAGGGGAATTCCACCAGGGCTTGATTTGAGTGTGTGTCTGTTTTAGGATTATTTAAGAGACTACAGTACCTCCTCTCCCTCATCCCATGCCTTCCTGCTGACCGACGGCTGGAATATGGCAGCTCCTGTGATCCTGAGTGTTAACGTTCTCCTTTACTTTGAGGCAGCCCTGCACCTTTCCTACAGGGCAGTGTCTTCTGCTGGGTTCTTAAAATAGATCATGCAACGCACTGCGCCATGTAAGCACTGAGTGATTCGAATAGTCATCTGACCTCTCTCAACCCCAGTTTTCTTAACTTTAAATTGGGAGCAGTAAGCCCAAGCTTCAAGGAGTGTTGTGAGGAGGAAAGGAGACGAGATGACTAAAGTGTTCAGCACGCTGGTCAGCACCGAGGTCATTGTGGGAACTGTCAATGTCTGTGTCATGGCCGCCATCACAGCCAGAAGAGAGCAAGCCGGGCTTCCTTGGTGTTAGGCTTTTTCACAGTGGAGTTTCTATTGTGAATGGTTTTAAAACTCAGGAAAGACACCTGAAGTTTGTGAATGACTTTAATCATATTTTAATGCATGTTATTGCAAGGCCATATGACTTGAACTAGACTAATGACCTGTAAAATGAATTTCCCTTAGATGTAAATTTACATAGAAATAGAAGGAGCTTTTTAGAGAACATTCTTCTAAAGTTAAAGACATTCTATTATATTCAGTTTTTAAATGTATAACTTCATGTTAGCTCATCACATAAATCATTATACATGTGGATTTTGCAGGATGTAAATTTGTACAATTTTACTATATCCATAATCTTTAAGAAGGTCAAATTTGGAAAACTGTTACTCATAAACCTACAAAAAACTTCCACTTTAATCACTGATCAGAAGTTTGATACCTTTTTGTTTTCTTGGATTATGAAGGGCATAAAACCATATTGTTGCCAGTGACTCTTGACCTTTGACCTCAGTGGTGACGCCTGGTAAATTGCACACCCACTGCATTTGAGCCCTCTTTGCGGGTGTGTTTGGAAGCCTGCCTGTCCCCTCATTCACTCACCTGGTACTGTCACAGTTCACACGGCCACGGACATGACACTGTCTTGTTGGACTACCAAATGGATTGTCTCATCTTCCTGCCTGTTAAATTTGCTTAAAAAACAAATCTAACAGTAAATTCAGGGCTGAAGGGATGGTGAGAAGCTGCTCAGAAGAATTAATTCCCTCATGTTTCTGTAACAGCTTGAAAATCAGCACACTTAAAGTTTCACGCTGCATGCAAATCACTTTTCCTGGGTGTGAGGGTATGTCGGAGTCCCTGAAGAACGAGGAGGCATCGTTACAGCTTACCTACCTGAAAAATCAATTGCTAGCCTCGTTTGCAAAAGTTATTTTGGCCATTAGATCCCGCAGTTCATTCTGAATTTGAATTGCTGAATTTCTTTCACTGATTTAAAAAGCATTTATTGAACCCTTACTGCATGCCAAGCATGTGGCTAAGGATGCACCTTACCAGGTTGAATGAGTCAGATTTAGCCACTATTGCAGAGATATCAAACAGCCACTGGAGAAAAGGAATGATTAAAAATACTTCCCGAAACGGATCATGGGTGCTCTTAGAGGTAAAGTGCAAGACAGGCAGGGCCAGGAGTTCATATTTGGGGATCAGTAAGGTCTTCCCAAAATGGGTGGAATTTAAGCAGAGGTCTGAGAAACAAATGTATGGATACATACCGACAAGTACGTATTGGGTGCTGACCGTTTCCCAGGTGACAGTCTAAGCTCCTGACCTCAAGTACCTCGGTGCAACCTTACAAGGATCTCATGAGACTATTCCTTTCCAAAGTCCCATTTTAGAAAAGATGGTTAAGTAACCACCCCGCCCCCGCCCCAATCCCATAACTATTAAGTGACAGAGCCTGGATTCAGACCCAGACACAGAATCAATTGCAAGATCAGCTAAGGGAAGACCAGAGATGGAAGAAGTATTTGAGAGTAAGGGAGTCGAGTCGCATTCAGGAGAGAACAGAGGCAAGCAAGGAGTGTGCGCGTGAAGGAGCTGACAGTTTGGTGCATCCGAGCATAAAGTGCAGAGGCAACACGCAGCGCAGCGCGGGAAGGATGGAGCCACATCGGAAAAGGCCTTGCAAGTTATATCCAGCATTTACGGTAGCTGATTTGCGGACTGGGAGTTCCCTTACAGAGTTTCCTTTCCCTTGGAGGGTAAAGATAACGACTTAACTGGGATAAAGGGCCATGATACCTGCAACTTACTCTTTTTCTTGTTTTTTTTTTTTTTTTACATTTATTTATTTTTGAGAGACAGAGTGAGACAGTGCGTGAGCGGAGGAGGGGTAGAGAGAGAGGGAGACAGAATCTGAAACAGGCTCGGGGCTCTGAGCAAACGTTCAGCACAGAGCCTGATGTGGGACTTGAACCCACAAACTGTGAGATCATGACCTCAGCGGAAGTCAGACCCTTAACTGACTGAGTCACCCAGGCACCCCGGCAACTTACTCTCAAACAGCACAACAAATATATAATGACAACAACTATATATATATATGTATATATATAGTTAATAAATATTTATATAGTTAATAAATATATAGTTAATAAATATATTCATAACACATATATAAGATCATGCCAGCTCATATTTGGTAGGGATTTCATTAAATCAATAAATGCTTTGTGTGTGGACACTTCAACAATATTCTTCCAATCCATAAGCATGACATCTATTTCCATTTATTTCATTAATGCCTTATTTTCGATATACAAGTCTTTCACCTCCTTACATTAATACCTGGGTATTTTAGGGGTGCCTGGGTGGCTCAGTCAGTTAAGCATCCTACTTGACATTAACTCAGGTCATGATTTCATGGTTTGTATGCTCGAGCCCCACATCAGGATCCGTGCTAACAGCGTGGATCCTGCTTAGGATGCTGTCTCACCCCCGTCTCTCTCCTCCTCTCCCCATCCCCCCACTCACTCTAACAAAAATTTATACCTAGGTATTTTATTCTTTTTGACTATAATGAGATTATAAATGGAATTGTTTTCTTAATTTCTCTCTTATAGTTTATATTGGTGTATGGAAATGCAGCAGATTTATCTGTATCGATTTTGTATCCTACAGTTTTGCTGACCTTACAGATCCTAATGGTCTTTTGATGGACTCTTTAGGGTTTCCTATACATAATATTGTATCATCTACAAATAGTGGTAACTTTGCTTCTCCCTTTCCAATTTGAATGCCTCTTATTTTATTTTTTCCTTGCCGAAGTGCTCCGGCTAGGACTTCCAATACTATGTTGAATAAAAGTGGGGAGAATGGGTATCTTTGTCTTATTCCTGATCTTAGAGGAAAAACTTTTAGCTTTTCACCATTGAGTGTGTTAGATTGTTATATACGGCCTTTATTATGTTGAGGTACATTCCCTATATACCTGCTTTGTTGAGAGTTTTTTTTTTAATTTTGTTTCAAAATTTACTTATTTAAAGTTTATTTATTTTTGAGAGCGAGAAAGCCATGCGGGAGGGGGAGAGGGGGAGAGAGAAAGAATCCCAAGCTGGCTCTGTGCTGTCCACACAGAGCCTGGGGTGGTGCTTGGTAACACCAACTTGTGAGGTCATGACCTGAACCAAAATCAAGAGCTGGGTGTTTAGCCAACTGAGTCATCCAGGCCCCCTGAGAATTTTTATCATTGATGGGTGTTGAAAGTTATCAAATATTTTTTTCCTGTATCTATTGAGACAGTCATATGATTTTTAAAATTTTTAAATGCTTATTTATTTTTGAGAGAGTGAGAGAGACCGAGCACAAGCAGGATAGGGGAAGAGAGAGAAGGAGACACAGAATCCGAAGCAGGCTCCAGGCTTTGAGCTGTCAGCACAGAGCCCGATGCGGGGCTCCAAATCACAAGGTGTGAGATCATGACCTGAGTCGGTCAGCTGAGCCCTCAAGCGCCCCAAGACAGTCCTATGATTTGTATCCTTTATTTTGTTAATGTGGTGCAGCCCTTGGATTTGCAGATGGTGAGCCATCCCTGCATCCTGGAGTAAATTCCACTTGATCGTGGCATATGATTCTTTGAATGCATTGGTGTGTTTGGTTTTCTAATATTTTGTTGAGGATTTTTGCATCTATGTTTACCAGAAATATTGGTGTGTAATTTTCTTTTTTTGTGGTATCCTTGTCTGGTTTTGGTATCAAAGTAATGACGGCATAGTAAAATGAGTTCATAAGAATTCCCTCCTCTTGCACTTTGTAGAAGAGTTTGAGAAGGATTAGTATTAATTATGTTTTGAATGTTTGGTAGAATTCGCCAGTGGAGTTTTCTGGTCCTGGACTTGGGAGGTTTTTGGTTACTGAGTCAATCTCTTCACTAATAATCAGTCTGTTCAGATCTCCTATTTCATCATTATTCAGACTTGGTAGGTTTTATGCTTCTAGGAATTTATCCATTTCTTCTAGATTGTCCAGTTTGTTGGCCTATAAGTGTTCATAGTAGTCTCTTATGATCCTTTGTATTTCTGTAGTATGAATTATAACATAATGTCTTGTCTTTAATTTCCAATTGTATTTATTTGAATTCTCTTACTGTAAGTCTAGCTCTTTAAAGGCTTGTGAGTTTTGTTTAACTTTTCAAAGACCTAGTTGTATTTTTTTAATTGATCTTCTCTATTGTCTTCTTAGCTTCTGGTTCATTTATTTCTGGTCTGACCTTTGTTATTTTCTTCCTTCTCCTAACTTTGGGTTTTATTTGTCCTTTTTCTAGTTCCTTGAAGTGTAAAATTAGGTTACCAATTTGATATGCGTTAGAAAGCAAATATGATGAATCTGATGATGTCATGTGGTTCACTGTATTATTTTTATAACTTTTCTGTAAGTTTGCAAATTTTTCTGAATAAAAACAAAATGAAGGAGGAGAAGAGAAGGAGGATGGGGAGGGGGCTGGAGGAGGAGGAAGAACTTCCTTCATACAGATGTTTAGAGTTCCAGTGAAGGGGAAGCTACGGACTGCTGTGATGGATTATGCGTGGCAGGTGGGCTGGTAAGATCCAGAACAGGGAGGCTTATGGGGACTGGCCTGAATAGTTCAGGCAGGGGGAGAGAGCATGGGAGACCAAGACCTAACATCTGCAGATGGCTACGTAGAGCACAAGGCAGCACACACTAGAGAGTCATGGGTCTATTGAAACTTCTGGAGCGAAATATAATCATAGTTAGAATAAGAGCATCCCTTTTTTATTACAGTTAATTGAGTCTTGTTTGCTATAACATCCAACATGTGTTAAATTAAAAATAGAACTACAAAACCCAACCCTCTCCAGAACCTTCTCTGTTCATATTGTCTAACGCTGGCCTTTTTCTTCTTAACCCTCTTTGAAATCATTGCCTCTCTTTCCAGAATTAAGGTCTCATCCTACGTTACGCGGTATCTAATCATGAGTAATGCCTACTCTAGAACCTTTGCACATCAGCCTACAATGTGGTCACGTATGAGTTCATTTTATTCAGTAATTCCTTCCTGTACCTGTGCTGCCTCTCCATATGTTATGGAATTCTGGTTTGGGACCTAGAAAATGAGGCCAATTTCCATGTATGGATGGACACAGGTGCATGCACACAGACACGCTCATGCACACCTATATTTACTCCTGTCCCTAACAAATTACCATGAGAACAAAGGAAGTAAGTCAGTGTGTGCCTGTGACATCAGAAATGATGGACATTATTTTGTGTGTCATGGCAAAATAGCGGAGCAGTATCTAGTTGAGACTGTGACGAAGGTGGCGGGAAGTGGGGCCCATAAAGGGGTTAGGGAAAGCTTTTTAAAACCATAGATTTAGGGGTACCTAGGTGGCTCAGTTGGTTAAATGCTCAACTCTTGATTTTGGCTCATGTCCTGGTTTCATGGATCAAGCCCTGCAGTGGGCTCTCTGCTGACAGTGTGGAGACTGCTTGGGATTCTCTTTCTCCTCCTCCTCCTCCTCCTTCTTCTCTCTCTCTCTCCCCTTCCTGCTTACATATTCTCTCTCTCAAAAAAGCATTTTTAAACCATAGATTTAATGTGAATTTTATTTTTTTAACGTTTATTTATTTTTGAGAGACAGAGATATAGCATAAGTGGAAAGGTGCAGAGAAAGAGGGAGACAGAATCTGTAGCAGCTCCAGGCTCTGGGCTGTCAGCAGAGACCCCAATGTGGGACTCGAACCCACAAACCATGAGATCATGACCTGAGCTGAAGTCAGATGCTTAACTGATCGAGCCACCCAGGCGCCCCATTTAATGCAAGTGAATTTTAAAGGGCAAGAAGGGAACATCTAGAAAAAAGATGGAAACACAAGGGTTCTGAGACAGTTAACGGTCCACCAGATTGTGCATATTGTTAGACCCTCCTTGGGTCAAGCTGACCCTAATGAAAAATTACCAACCGTTGTTTCAGTCTCCAGCCCTTCTGCCTGAACAATCAAGGGTTGGGAAATTGAGCTCTGGGAGTCCTAAGATGTAACCCATAAATTATAAGTTAAAGGGTAACTTGTTTTCTAAGATACTATCGCTAGATCCCACCCTTTAACTGCAAAGTTCTCGCTTCTGGGCACCTGCTCCGCCTCCCCTGCGGACCTGTGATTGGTCACTTCAAATCTCTCCTGAGACAGAGAACGCTAAAATTGATAGGTCTCTGCCAAATCTTACGTTGGTGTGTCAGAATGTGATTGACCACTACAGAATGCTGTAAACTATGATCGGTTAACTAAATGATGACTTATTTTGTCTTGCCAAAGCCCTTAAAATACCTGAGCTCCTGCTCGGCGGGGCTCTCTCCTGAGGACTTGCCACCAGCCGGGAGGGGCCGTTTGGCCAAACTAAAATAAACCCATGCACCATCTTCTTTTGTGTCCGTGGGTTTCACTCTCAGTGACTTGCGTCAGAAGGGAAAGGTCTAACAATATGACAACAGGTTTATTAGAGACTCTTTGCATCTTGGGAGGCAACAAAATGCTAAGAATGTCTTCCTTGCCTTATTATAGGTAACTATGAATTTTCTGGGCTTTTTAAACACAATCAGAATTTGATGTGGGTTTCCTTATTGTTTATGAGAAATTCAGTAAGTGTTTCTCTGATCCAACCGATTGAGGCTGACATCTGTCTGTGGCATCCTGGAGAGCCCACTTTCCCTTGGTAATTGAAAGGCTGTTGAACAAGAAATGTTGCGAAGGGCCTTCTGTATGTTTTCATTTCAGCTGTCAGTCTATTATCTGCTCCCCATGTTCTCGCTCAGAATTAAGCGTGGATCCGAGGATGATGCTTCATGAAGTTGCATTGAGGGGACTGCCTGGCAGAATCGGTACATGCCACACCCCCGTAGCTGTACAAACCACCTCGTAGCCGAGGGCAGGCTTGTGAAGACTTCCCACCACGGGCGAAGCAAAGTTAAAAACCCATGCTGCCGCCCTTGCTACAGAGGGAAAGAATCTGATCTCTCAACTCCTGCCTCGTGTCGCGATCACTACTTACCAAGCCGTTAAAATGCCAACAGGGTTCTTTAATCACGTTGTCTGGTTCCCTGGAAAATCGCCCTGACACTTTTTGCTGTGAGCACTTGCCCTGTGAGGTCGTTGGAATGGCTTAATACAGACTGCAGACCAGTCCATCAAGGCTCTGGCTGCCCATGTAGGTAACGAGTCCTGTACGTTGGGCATTTGGTAAGACCTCTCATTGGTTTGGGAACCAAGTGCATTGGGTCTGATCAGGTAAAGGAATACCTGAAACCTTTAGGCATACAAGCAAGCTGTATTCTTAGTTTTCTGAAAGAAGTCTCAGGATACCGTTTCTAGGAGAAAGATAATGCTCCTAGCAGGTAATTACGGCATACTTGTTGATTTACTTTTAAAGTCAACATTTACAACTTGTGAAAGTGTCCAAGAGTTCAAAAATCTTATGTTTATGCCTTGATGCATTTTGATAGCTTCCCTGGTGTATAATTTACATATCATGCAAATCACCCGGTATAAGTACATGGTTGATAGTAATTGTATGTCCATGTGCAACCACCATCACAGTCCAGTGTTAGAATGCTTCTGTCATCCTGTTTTTTTTTTATAAAAAAACTTTAATATTTATTTTTGAGAGAGAGGAAGGGGAGAGAGAGAGAGAATGAATGAATGTGGGGGAGGTGCAGAGAGAGAGAGGGAGACACAGAATCTGAAGCAGGCTCCAGGCTCTGAGCTGTCAGCTCAGAGGTCAAATGCTAGCCGACTGAACCGCCCAGGTTCCCCATCCTAAGCGTTTCCTCCTGCATCTCCTAAGAAACATCCTCGCTCCCACCCTCAAACCCAGGCTATCACTGATCCAGTCTCTATGTACAGTTCTGCCTTTTCTAGAAACTTCATACAAATGGATTCATATAATACAGTCTTTTGTTTACCTTATTCCCCCAACATAATTATTTTGAGATTTTTTTTCAGAGTTTTTGCATGGATCTGTCTTCTTGAGGAAAAAAATCCCATTGAATGGATTTATCTACCTTGTCCATTCACCAGTTGATGAACATTCGTATTTGTTTTGAGTTGAGATTATTTGAGTTGAGCCATGAGCCTTGGTATAAAGTTTCCATGTGGACACATGCTTTCACTTTTCTTAACTAAATATGTAGAAGAGGAATCACTGGATCCTATGGTGATATATTTGTCATTTTAAAAAATTACTTAGATGTTTTCAGTGTGGCTGTAACATCTTACATCCCACCATCCAAAGAGAGGAAGTCTAGTTTTCTCACATAGTCATCATCACCTTGTACTGGCAATCTTTCTCACTGTAGCTATCCTAGTGGATGTGAAGTGGTCTATTCTTATGATTTTATTTTATTATTTTTAAAAAATATAGACTAATTTTTATATTACTGTGATAATTTTTTTCTTTTATAGTTTACTGTCAAGTTGGTTTCCATATAACACCCAGTGCTCTTCCTCACAAGTGCCCTCCTCCATGCCCATCACCCCCCTTCCCCATTCCCCCGTCAGCCCTCAGTTTGTTCTCAGTATTCAAGAGTCTCTCATGGTTTGTCTCCCTCCCTTTCCCCAGCTATTTTCCCCCTTCCCCTTCCCCATGGTCCTCTGCTAAATTTCTCCTGTTACACTTGATGGTGAAAACATATGGTGTCTGTCTTTCTCTGCCTGACTTATTTCGCTTAGCATGACACCCTCGAGGTCCATCCACTTTCCTACAAATGGCCAGATTTCATTCTTTCTCATTGCCATATAGTACTCCATTGTGTATATATGCCACATCTTCTTGATCCACTCATCAGGTGATGGACATTGAGGCTCTTTCCATGATTTGGCTATTGTTGACATTGCTGCTATGAACATTGGGGCCCATGTGCTCCTATGCATCAGCATTCCTGTATCCCCTGGGTAAATCCCCAGCAGTGCTATTGCTGGGTCATAGGGGAGTTCTGTTGTTAATCTTTTGAGGAACCTCCACACTGTTTTCCAGAGCAGCTGCACCAGTTTACATTTCTCTGATTATTACTAGTCATATTAAGCATCTTTCAAATTTTTATTTAAATTCTTGTTAACATAAAGCGTAATAGTGGTTTTAGGAGTAGAACCCAGTCAATCATCACTTACGCATAACACCCAGTGCTCATCCTAACAAGTGCCCTCCTTAGTGCCCATCACCCAGCTAATCCATTCCCTACCACCTCCCTCCATCAACCCTCAGTTTGTTCTCTATAGTTAAGAGTCTTTTATGGTTTGCCTCCCTTTCTCTTCTTTTTCCTCTTCCTCTCTGTTAATCTGTTTTGTTACTTAGGTTTTACATATGAGTGAAATGATATGGTATTTGTCTTTCTCTAGCTGACTGCTTTCCCTTAGAATAATACAATCTACCTCCATCCATGTTGTTGCAAATGGGAAGATTTTAATCTTTATGATGGCTGAGTAATATTCCATTGTGTGTGTGTGTGTGTGTGTGTGTGTGTATACACATGCATATATATATACACATATATATTTACACACATATATACACATACACACATACCACTGCTTCTTTATCCATTCATCAGCTGATGGCCATTTGGGTTCTTTCCACAGTTTGGCTATTATTAATAATGCTGCTATAAACATTGGGGTGCATGAGCAGTATTTTTGTATCCTTTGTGTAAATACAATTTATCCGAAGTAGTATAATTTCTGGGTCGTAAGGTAGTTCTATTTTTACCTTTTTGAGGAACCTCCATACTGTTTTCCAGACGGGCGGCACCAGTTTGCATTCTCACCAACACTGTAAGAGGTCCCCCTTTTCTCCACACCCTGCCAACTCTGTTCTTTCCTGTGCTGTTAATTTTAGCCATTCTGACAGGTATCAGGTGGTATCTCATTATAGTTTTGATTTGTATTTCCCTGATGATTAGTTGATGTTGAGTATCTTTTCCTGCATTTTGGCCATCTAGATATCATCTCTAGAATCTGCCCATGTCTTCTGCCCATTATTTTACTGGGTTATTTGTTTTTTGGTGTTTTGAGCTTGATAAGTTCTTTATTGATTTTAGATAATAACCCTTTATCCAGTATGTCATTTGCAAATATCTTCTTGTACAGTCTGCCTTTAGTTTTGCTGATTATTTCCTTCACTGTGCAGAAGCTTTGTATCTTGTTGAAGTTCCACTAGTTCATTTTTGCTGTTTCCTTTGCCTCTGGAGATGTGTCTATTAGGATGTTGCTGTGCCTGAGATCAAAGAGGTTGCTGCCTGTGTTCTTTTCTAGGATTTTGATGGTTTCCTATCTCACAGGTCTTTCATCCATTTTGAATTTGTGTGTGTGTGTGTGTGTGTGTATGGTGTAAGAAAGTGGTCCAGTTTCATTCTTCTGCATGCTGCTGTACAGTTTTCCCAATATCATTAGTTGAAGAGAGTGTTTTTTTTTTTCCATTGGATATTCCTTCCTGCTTTGTTGAAGAGTAACCATATTGTGCGTCCATCTCTGGGTTTTCTATTCTGTCCCATTGATCGATATGCCTTTGTGCCAGTACCACATGTACTATCTTGATGTCTGCATCTTTGTAATATAGCTTGACGCCCAGAATCATGATGTCTCTATCTTTGTTTTCTTTTTCAAGATTGGTTTGGCTGCTTGGAGTCCTTGTGATTCCATACAAATTTTAGGATCGTTTGTTCTAGCTCTATGAACTGTTGGTGATATTTTGATAGGGATTGCATTAAATGTGTAGATTGCTCTGGGTAGTATAGACATTTTAATAATACTTGTTTTTCCCATCCATAAGCATGGAATGTTTTCCCATTTCTTTGTGTCTTGTATAGTTTTCGGCGTACAGATCTTTCACCTCTTTGGTTAGGTCTGTTCCTAGGTATCTTCTGGGTTTGGGTGCAATTGTAAATGGGATTGATTACTTGATTTCTCTTTCTGCTGCTTCATTAATGGTGCATAGAAATGCAACAGAATTCTGTACATTGATTTTATATCCTGCAGCTTTGCTGAATTCATGTATCAGTTCTAGCTGTTTTTTTGGTGGAATCTTTTGGGTTGCCTACATAGCATGTGCCATCTGTGAATACTGTAAGTTTAATTTCTTCCTTGCTGATTTAAATGCCTTTTATTTCTTTTTGTTGTCTGATTGCTGAGGCTGGGATATCCAGGACTATGTTAAATAACAGTGTGAGAGTGGATATCCCTGTCTTATTCCTGACCATAGAAGAAAAGCTCTCAGTTTTTTCCCCATTAAAGATGGTATTAGCTGTGGGATTTTTGTATATGGCCTTTATGAATTTGAGGCATGTTCCCTCTATCAGTACTTTGTTGAATGTTTTTATCAAGAATGGATACTGCATTATATCAAGTGCTTTCTCTGCATCTATTGAGTGAATCATTGGTTTTTATCCTTTTTTATTAATGTGGTGTATCACATTGATTGATTTGCAAATATTGACCTACTCTTGCATCTCAGGAATAAATCCCGTTTGATCATGGTGAATAATTCTTTGAATGTATTATTGGGTTTGATTTGCTAGTATCTTGTTGATACTTGCATCTATGTTCATCAGGAATATTGGCCTATAATTTTCCTTTTTAGTGAAGTGTTTGTCTGGTTTTGGAATCAAGGTAATGCTGGCCTTATAGAATGAGTTTGGAAGTTTTCCTTCCATTTCTCTATTTTGGAACAGCTTGAAAAGAAGAGGTTTTAACTCTGCTTTAAATGTCTGGTAGAATTCCCTGGGAAGCCATCTGGCCCTGGATTTTTTGTTGGGAGATTTTGATTACTGATTCAATTTCTTTACTGGTTATGGATCTTTTCAAATTTTCTATTTTTTCCTGTTTTAGTTTTAGTTTGTATGTTTCTAGGAATTTGTCCATTTCTTCCAGATTGCCCAATTTATTGGCATATAATTTTTAATCATATTCCCATAATTGTTTATATTTCTATGGTGTTGGTTGTGATCTCTCCTCGTTCATTTGTGATTTTATCTATGTGAGTGCTTTCTCTATTGTTTTTGATAAGTCTGGCTAGCGGTTTATCAATTTTGTTTATTCTTCCAAAGAACAGGCTCTTGGTTTTGTTGATCTGTTCTACTGTTTTTTTGCTTCTGTATCAGTTTTTTTTTTCTGTCCTAATCTTTATTATTTCCTTTCTTCTTATGGATTTAGGCTATTTTAGTTTATTTTTATTTTATTTGTTTTTTGTTGTTCTTTTTTTTTTTCTAATATTAGCTCCTCCAGGTGTAAGGTTAGGTTTTGTAATTGAGACTTCCTCGTTTCTCGGTGTAGGCCTGTATTTGCTGTACACATCCTTCTTAGGACTGCATTTGCTGCATCCCAAAGGTTCTGAACTGACATGTGCTCGTTTTCATTTGCTTCCATGTATTTTTTTAATTTCTTCTTTAACGTCCGTGTTGACCCATTCATTCTTTAGTAGCATATTGTTTAACTTCCATGTGTTTGTGTTCTTTACATTTTTTTTCTCATGGTCGACATCAGTTTCATGGTGTTATTGTCAGAAAATATGCATGGTATGATTTGAGGCCTGATTTATGACCTTGTCTGTGATCGATTCTGGAGACTTCTCCAGAATCAACAAGAATGTGTATTCTGCTGCTTTAGGATGAAATGTTCTGAATATATCTGTTAAGTCCATCTGGTCCAGTGTGTCACTAAAAGTATTGTTTCTTTGTTGATTTTTCAGCTTAGATGATCTGTCAATTGCTGTAAGTAAGGTGTTAAAGTCCCTTATTATTATTATTATTATTATTATTATTTATAATATCAATGAATTTCCTTATGTTTGTTAACTGACTTATATACTTGGGAGCCACCAAGTTGGAGCATAAATATTTATAATTGTTAGATCTTCTTGCTGGATAAAGCACTTTATTATGATATAGTGTTCATCTTCATCTCATGTTACAGTATTTGGTTTAACATCTACTTTGTCTGATATTAGTATGGCTACTCTGGCTTTCTCTTGATATCTATTAGCATGCTAGATGGTTCTCCATCCCCTCACTTTCAATCTGGAGGTATCTTTCAGTCTAAAAAGGAGTCTCTTGTAGGCAACATATACATGGGTCTTGTTTTTCTTTTTTTAAAATTCATTCTAATACCCTATGTCTTTTGATTGGAGCACTTAGTTCATTTAGATTCAGCATAATTATTGATAAATATGTATTTAGTTCCATTTTCTTACTTGTTTTTTCTGGATTTTTTTTTCCTGTTCCTTTCTAGTCTTTGTCAATTTTGGTCTTTCCCTCCCACACAGAGTCCCCTTTAATATTTCTTGCAGGGCTATTTTGTGGTCATGAACTCCTTTAGTTTTTGTTTGGGAACGTTTTTTCTCTTCTTCTATTCTGAATGACACCTTTGCTGGATAAAGTATTCTTGGCTGCATATTTTTCCCAGTCAGCACATTGAATATATCCTGCTCTCTCTTCTGACCTGCCAGGTTTCTGTGGATAGGTTTGCTGTGAACCAGAGTTGTCTTCCATTGTAGGTTAGGGATTTCCTTTTGCTTGCTACTTTCAAGATTCTTTCCTTATTTCTGTATTTTGTAAATTTTAATATGGTGTATCTTGGTGTTGATTTGTTTTTGTTGATTTTGAAGGGAGTTCTCTTTGCTTCCTTCATTTGGATGCCTGTTTCTTTCCCAAGATTAGGGAACTTCTCAGCTATAATTTACTCAAATAAATCTTCTACCCACCTTTCCCTCTCTTCTTCTTCTGGGACTCCTATCATAAGAATGTTATACACTTTGTGGAGTCACTGAGTTTCTTAAGTCTACACTCATGATCCAGTTTTTCCCTCTTCTTTTCAGCTTCGTCATTTCGCATCATTTTGTCTTCTGTATCACTTAATCATTCCTCTGCTTCTTCCATCCTTAGGGTCATTACATCCAACTGGTTTTGTACCTTGGTTATAGCATCTTTTTTATTTTGGTCTGACTGGTTTTTAGGGCTTTTATCTCAGCAGTAAGGGTCTGTCTGGTTTCTTCTAAGCTTTTATCAAGCTGAATTAGTATCTTATGACTGTTGTTTTAAATTCTGATTCAGGCATATTAGTTACATCTCTTTTGATTAGCTCCCTGGCTATAAACTCTTCTTGTTCTTTCTTTTCTAATGAATTCCCCAATCTTGGAACTTTATCTAGGACTCTGTCTTTTGTGTGTTAGTAAAGCCTGTACCTGGCCCTATTTCCACTAGATCTGAAGCTCTGTAGCACTAGATGATCAGTAGATCTGATGCATGTGGGAGGTTGTGCTGGTCTTCTTGGAGAGGCTTCTGCTGCTCATCTGGCTCTCAATCACATTTGCCCTAGTTAAAAAGACACCTAGAGAGAACAGGGGGCTGGGGCTTGATTTAAGTAACTTAACCCTCCACTGTGTGCGTTGTGCCTCTCACTGAAGTGTGCCAGTGCTGATGAGAGGAGTCAAAGATGATGAGGGCCTGCTCTGTTCCCTGGAGAGAGGAGTTCACATCTGCTGGTGTTTAGGAAGTCCTCAGAGAAGAGTAAACAGTATCTCCCCTTCTGTGTGTCTGGCTTCCATCAGATCCCTGTCTTCACCTTGTGGCTGAACCATCTGCCCACCTGGGGCACAGCGCCCTGTGTTTTATCTCAGGTACGATTCTTTCCTTCCCTAAGTTACACGTCGGAATCTCTTCCATGGTACGACCCCTCTTTCCCCGTAGTTGTGCAGTTGGTCCTTTCAGTCCTCCATTGATTTCCCGAGTGTTCGGAATGATTGGGCAAATTGCTGTATTCAGGGGATTAGGGAAGCATAGGGACCCCAACTCCTCCGCGATCTTACCTCCTCCAAGTGTCTCTTCCGTGTGCTTATTAACCAGTCCCATATCTTGTTTACTGAAATGTCTATTCAAATGGTTTACCTAATTATGGCTTTTTATTAGTCATACCATGCCTAGGAATGTTTTCTGTGTACGTAGAAGTTAGAATGCCCTTCCTTAGAAGTAAAAGAACTTATCTACTGAATCTTAAAGCATTTAATTGGAACAAAGGTAACGCGCCATGGTCATGTCACCTAAGAGATAGTTGTATGAAATGGAATATTTTTCATAGCTAATGAGATTCTAAATCTAACTTTGTAATCAAAATCATTATTGTTCTCCCCTTTGGTACTTTGTTTTATTGTATTTATTTGTTTATAAATCATAGTTTAAAAAACATAAAAGCTGTCTGTCTCACAAGGGGTTGAACTGGATCCACCTACAACTTTTCCATGAGTGACTACTCATTGTTAATTATGATTAAAACAATAACTCTTTAACAAAGCTTAGTAACTCAGATTAATCAGCTACTTTTCAGGCAAGCACTTCCTAGGATCTCTAGGGTTTTCATCAGCAAACTGTAGTAATGACCCTGCTTTGCACGGTGCTATTGTTTCAGTGGTAAATATGTGAATTTATTACCCATGAGCCCAGGTTGTGATGTACTGTTGTTTTCCTTTATTCTTTATTATGTTAGGAATCCTACACAGCAGGGGGCTGGTTTCCACTACGGGGTCACCTTGGGACTTCTAATATGGAAATCTAAATGAATTCTTTGTTGCTGTAAATTACAAACAGAACAACAGCAGCCTGCTTCCATACTTATAAATATGTATGCCCTCCCCACCGATGAAATTATGGTGAAGGATAGATCAAAGTGAATTAGCACCTGTCAAGGAAATTTGATAGGTCATTCTGCACTATAATTTTATTCCCTTTTCTTCCAAGTGTGACACAACAGCCCAACCCTGGATTGAGCTCTCCTTCACCCATTGTGGTTAACAACAGTTCAAATGTGGAAATGAATCACCTGGTATATTACTTCCATGCAGCAGGAGGCAAATTGAAAAACTAAATTTTTACAATGAAAATGAGTTTGACTGTATTTGGACTCTGAATATTGCTTCGTATTTGTGGCTATAGTAGTATCATGCCATCGTGTACCTAAACGTTGTAAAATCAGCTGTCTATAAATCTCTTAGGTCTTCATTAGAACCTTCCAAAACCAGCAGTCTTAGAGATCTAGCCACTTGACCGTGTAGTTTTCCTGACCTCATTCACCATAAAAAGTCCACCATCACTGTAATCTACTGTTTCTCTGCATCAAGATACTAAGAAGCTTTCAAAGAAAATCTCATTATGACCACAAATATTAATCCCAAAGTGCTTTTTAAAATTATGGGATTTTCTTTAAATGGAGAATCCCAAACATGTGCCATGAATTTGAGTTAGAAATGGAAAAATTAAAGATCTACATGGTCTATGTTTATAAGATTCTTATAATTCAGCAAAGAAAGATGAGGAAAGGCCTTGTGGCAGGTGAGTCATAAAACTTAAAAATTAAAATGAAAGAGGTAAAATAAAAAGTGAAAAAATAGCAGGGAAGCAGGAATAAGTAGTAAATAAAGACCAATTTTGACTAAAGAAGATCTACAGGACCTAAACTATTACAGTGGTCTCATAACTCCTTCCCTGGCTTCATCCCAAAGCCTTCCATGAAACCGTTTTTAAAATTCCAATGTAACCATACCATTTGTCATAGGATTCTTCCACTTCATGGCTTTAAATTATTCTTTGCTTACCTTTTTGTTTGTTTTGAATTTGGCTTACAACACTCAGCTATTGGAATTCTGTGTTGTATACTTATAGAGAGATAATTACAACTCAAAATATTATCCCATTGCCCTTACTCTATTATATACAGGTTTTCCTATCTCAGAAATAGTCCCCTATTCTTGATCTTTTCATGAGTTTTCTCTCAGTCTCTCATTTCTCTGTAATCCTGCCAGAATACCTTTTGTCTCTATAACCTGAAACACAAAAACGGACCTTAATTTTCTTATTTAAAAAAAAAAAAACCCTTAACTCTTCATATCCCAATGTTAGTGTCCTCAGCACCTGTGCCATCTGGTTCAGGGTTCCACTAGGTGTTTCTCCCCTTACCCCCTGCTTTTTCCTTTTATTCCTTTTTAAACAATTAGGGGTAATGCTTTTTGTTTTGGTAAAACAACAACAACAACAACAACATTATCTCCTTTGCCAGTTGATACGGTTAAAATAAATGTTGTCTGTGGTTGTCTAGTCATAACTTGGGCCTCACATTCCTGATCCTCCCTCTGATTCGTACCGAGGGACCATGCTCACTCCTTGTTCAACGAAGTGGTGACTCTGCCTCTCTCTCTTACATATTCGTAGTTTTAAACTCTAATACTGTGCCTATTTGGACAGTTCCCAGTTATTTATTTACGTATCCCAGAACGTTTTCCAAATGAGAATGCTAAGTGAAACTACCACACCAAGTTTGTGTGTGCACCACCCTGCCAAGAGCCATAAACTGATTGGCATGCCTGTTTGCCACACAGCACGGTAGAGGTAATGGAAATGTTCCAGTTCCACAAGATTTTCAAGGTCTGCTTGCCTCCGACCATGTTTTAGATTTGGTCTGTCACACATGCATAACAGAGATCAATCAGTCCTCACATTTACAAGGGATGACACCAAAGATATTAAGAAACCTAACACTAAGATATAAAGGCTTATGATTTTGTATAAGAAAATTAAAAATCTATTTTGGTTTTCAAGCCCTAAAAAAAAAAATATATCAGAATAAGTGTATATAAATGAAGCTTGCGAGTGAATGTGATTCTGTTTGAACATCACATAATAAGATGTTGTTCCACAAAACACCTGTCTGATTCAGGAAAATTAATCTAGAAAGGGTAAAAGGTTAAAATGATATCACTGTCAGTGATGCCTGTCCGTTCCGTCCCGTCTGAATTCAGAGTCTGGGCTGTGTGCGAATGCTGCAGCTTCCTCAGGCTCCTTCGAGGACTCGCTGCTCCTTCCGCGGGCTCATGACCGGGAAGACTGGGCGGGAGAAGGGAGGCGCCCCTCCTGCTTGCTGGTGCATCTTGTGGCTGCTCACTAGTCACGAGTCAAAGCGTCAGGAGCCAGTGTGGGGACCATATTTGTCTATTCTCCCAGCAAACTCCATGCTCCTTCCCAACCGTCCGGATGCCTCACCAACCCAGGAGAGAGGGACGGTGTGTGCACAGTGTCACCAGTGCAACTCAGCATACATCTGTGAGCCCAGAGTAAAGATGAAGACTAACAGTGCTCCCGTGTTCGGTGCCCTGGGGGACGGCGAAGCTCTTGACACAAAGGCCTTTGGAGCATTTCATTCTTTTTCTTTTCTTTTTAATAAAAATTTCATGTTAACAACTAACATGTCCAGACAGGTACAGAGTGAAAAGGAAGTCTCTATTCCCTCTCCGTGCCTTGTGGTCCAACATCAATACTCCCAATCCCCAGACCTGGTCACCATTAATAGCCCCTTGTGTCTACTTAGAGATGTTATATATCTGTGTACAAACATGTAATAAGTGTGTGCTCATATTTTTTTCATAAAGGATCACAAAGAAAATCCTCCAGTACATTCTGGTCTACAACTTGATTTTTTTTCCCTTTACCAACATCTAGATATCCTCCTAGATCCATATGTACAGTTCTGCCTTATTCTTGTAAGTAGCTACATAGTATTACATTGCATAGATTTGCTGTCATATTTTCAATGAAATTCTTATAGATGGATATGTCACACTTCTCAACATTTAAGATATTGTAAATAATGAACTTGACTATACTATAGTATACAGTATATACACCATACACTGAGTAGCTTGAACAACAAAAATCTATTTTATTGTAGTTATGGAGGCTGGGGAGTCCCAGATCCATGATAGCAGAAGACTCAATAGTAGATTCTCAATAGTGAGAACCCTCTAAGGAATTCCTTGAAGATGGCTGCCTTCTCTCTGTGTCCTCACATGGAGGAGAAAGACAGAATGCTCTGGTCTCTTTTCTTCTCATAAAGACACAGTCCCATCATGGGGACCCACCCTCATGACCTCATCTAAACCTGACTACCTCTCAGAGGTCCTACATCTAAGCACCAAATCACATTGGGGCTTCAGCCTTCAGTGGATTTAGAGGGGACACAACATTCGGTTCATGATATTTTACATATCTTTGTATCCTCAAGGAAGTAGTTTTATAAAGCATTTGTTAGGAATTTTATTGGTGGGTCAAATAATATATACACTGTGTTTTTCATAAATTGATAAATTGCTCCCAAAGAGTAGTACATGAGAGCATAGTAGGCCCACACATCTCTATTCTGTTTATTGCTGTTTTATTTTATTTATTGCCAAGCTTTTAAATATGTTGCAATCCAATAGACAAATAATGGAATCTCACTCCATTTTTTAAACAAGATTAAGATTGAGCTTGATATTCAAAGGATTATTGGCACCACTTGTATTCTGACCGTTTGAATTACTTCTTAAGTCATTTTGTTTATTTTTGTATAGAGTTGTCGTTTTTTCTTATTGATTTGTAAGATCTTTTTTGCTTATTTAAGAAACTAGTTTCTTGAGATGTATATTGCTTGTACTTTTCCCAGTTGGTTGACTAATGGAATGTTCCAGCTAGTTATTACTTCATAACAAATTAGCCTATGTCTAAAAAAAATAAGCTATTCTCAAAGTTCTGAGACAGAATAGAACATAGAAAGGGGGGGGGGCAGTGTGACTGTGTGACACCTGCTGGCCTATAATGTTTCCTATGGCTTCTTGACTCTGATGTAGCCAGGATGGATGGCTGCTGGCTGGACAGCTTGACCAGGGTCACAGTTCTGGGGCTTTGGTTCTTTTCTCAGCTGAATTCTCTTGTTCTCCTCAAAGTAGACTTCGGGTTCTCCTCCCCATAGCGCCCCTCCCTATGAACTCTCAATATGGTATCTTCCTCGGGATAGCAGAGCTCCTTGGCAATTCAGGGACTTCCAAGAGTGCAAAAGTAGCAGCTTAGGTCTGAAGTTTTTATCACATTCTATTGGTTGGAGTAAGTCTCAGACCTACCCAGATCAAGGGAAGGGCACCACAGTGTTCTGCAAAGCCACTCATTAGCAGCCACCAGGAAAGCAGACTACCAGAAGGCTGTTTTTGATTTGGTTTTGTTGCCATAGGAAAGAAAATTAAATGTTCTGGGTAGTCAGATTCTTTTATCTACTCTTTATGGGTTCTGATCTTAGTGCCAGCTTAGAAAGAATTGCATTACTCCAAAATTATAAAATTTTCATCTGCTGTTTCTTCTAATACTTTTGGTGCTTTGATTTTTCTACAGTTAAATTTTTGTCTTACTTAGCTTCCATTTTTTTAAGAAATAAAATGAAGTTACAACTTAAACCTTGCTGTTTTTAAAATCTATTTCAGTGCTGTCTATGGGGTGATTTGAAGTCGCATCTTTATTGTATGCTAAATTCCAATATTGATGTGTATTTATTTTCATGCTCTCTATTTGCTACTCTTCCTCATTTTCCCTATGGCAACAATAGTGCCAAACCGTTGTGAATAGCAGATATTTTTTTCAATGTTTTGGGGTATTTGCAAAACAAAAGCACATTATCCAGATGACGAGAGCTGGACAGAAGGCAGCTCTTTGAAGAGGTGAGATGTTTAGCTGAGTGTAGCGATTCTGAAAGAGAAATAAATGGCTGAGAAAACAAAACCCAGAAATCAACACTTCTTTTTCTATAGAATGTGGGAAGGGAATTTAAACCTTGTTGAAAATATAAAATAGTGACCCCCGGAGATTGGGTAAGCATATTCATCTGATTTGGTGGGCTCAGCTTTAAACTGCCCTACCAAAGGGCCCCCAGAAGGTAGCACTTCCCACCTGCAAAGTTGTGCCCAGCTCTTTGGGCATCGCCTTGAGGCACAGGTCTTGGATTCTTCTGTAGAGTTTCACATATCTGTTCTCTTTCATCCTGTTCTGGCTCCTTCAGAACATAGGGAAAATGAAAATAAGTGTTCTCTTGAGTTAGAGAAAGTTTATGTGAATATTTAAATATATGTGATTTTTCTATTGCATGAATATTTTCAATATGTTATTAGTAGGAATTTATTCATGGGAAAATCCCCTTAGAAGACTACCAATCTATATAGTTAATGTACAGAAGCAATTATTGAAATATTTCATTATTTGCAGAGGAGACAGGCTGGCATCCATAACCATTATGGAAATCATTAAAGCCCTTATTTCTTTCCTGTTCTCACTTCCCGAGTAGTTGAGGCCTGTCCCCTGCGTCATGGGGTATTTATGGAAGTGCGTTGTCACAGATGTAGGATCTCCTCTGGCCGATGTGAGACTTTCCTTCAGGAAGGAGAATGTACATATTCTCTCCCACAGACGACAGTCATCACCTGTCCTGAAGTTCAGGACAGAGAGTCTAGAACCTCCTCAGTGCTACCGTGGGATCATACTTTCATGCAAATGTGCTTTCCTACATGTGTTTATAACCACATTTTCCTCTGGTATACACCTGAAATTTCCCCCCAGGTTTTTATTCTTCTATTTTCCAGTTTAAACAACCCCAAATTGCTTTAGCCTTTCTTTGTGAGTTATTTATCTGAGTCTCCTCTGAGTTTATGCCCTCCATGTACTTTATAAACAAAGATCAGGAGGCACCAAAAGGCAAAAAAAGCCTCTAAATTTGGCTCAGTAGGTCAGTGAGCAGTTTGAGAATAAAAGCAGAACCCTTTGTGTTCTGGATGTTATCTTTTATTTTCTGTTCTCTTCTATCATTCCCTTATAAAATAGAGCAAAACACAGTATAGTTTCTGGAACTAAGGTTCGAGATATATTTTGCTCACAGGTCGTATTAATTATGGGAGGAAATTACATGTATTTCCATTTGCATTTTTCTCTTTTCCACGTTATCATTTGCCAATTAAATATGTATTGATACAAAGACTTCATAAAAAGAAGAATCATTCCTTGAGATGCATTTTTAAAAATTAATAGACTAAAGGCTATACCCCTAATTTTGTCATTGCTAAATTTTGTATGTCCAAATTATAGTACTGCTTTTTCTTTCTTTGAAAGGAATTCTACCGATGCTTGCAATAATTACATAAAAATCTGAGATTTTAAATTACACAGATTTTTATCACTTTGTAAAGAATTAGTATGTGTCATAAAATGCTTTTCTTAACCTCTTTCAGAATGATTTCATACCATTTTACTATACTTGTGTCATCAAATATAATTCACTAAATCTCCAGAAAGCAGTTGGTTTTTCAAATACCAAGGTAGCTCTTTGGAAGATTTAAAAGATATTCCTTCTCTCTAATAACTGAGTAATACAAGAGGGGGAGAGAACATATGGAAGAACTTGCTACAGAAGACCTAGACTTGTGTAAAGATACCGATTATCAATCTGGAAGATTCTCTGAGTCCAGGGCTCCTCTGCATGTGGTCTGGGCACCAGTGACCAGCTCCCATGACTGTCCCGTGCTGGGCAGCTCCTGGTGGGGCAGAACTAAATTGATTCAGTACTATTGTTCATACAGATTTAGCAAAAGACTACCTTTATGGTTTGGTTTTATAGAAACTTCTTTATGTTCTAACAGTTTCAGTCCTCTTAGAGGTGTGCCTGTGCTCAGAGGGCTGTTGTGATCTTTTTATCTCAGAAATGCACAGAACTATGCTGTCCCAGCTTTATTTTAAGCGCCAAAGTAAAAATGAAAATAAACATTACAATTTAGAATAGCTTGGCAAGCACAGATCATGAGCAAAATTCCAGTACAATATAGAATATGTACCTGTATGTATAAGGATTATAGATTTTCAAGTGTGGTTGTTTTGCAGAAATAATTTTTAAGTGTGTGTAGTAATTAAGATGATCATCTTAACAATGAATAATCCATAACACAAGTCTTCGGTTATAAATTATTTTGAAATACTGGCAAAACTGTTGAAGCTTGTGCCTTATTTTTAGTGAAAGCACAGTGAAGTTTCTGTTAAATCAATGGAATTCTTCCAAAACCAGTGCAAAATAATGCTCTCTGAAATGAAAAAGAGGAATTTAGTCTCTAAAGACAGAGAAAGGAACAAAACCTTGGAAATAGTACTCAGAATTACATTCTTCATAGAAAAATTGCATAGAACCCACACTGTTCCCTAGAAGGTTGTAAAATCAATCACAAAAATTAATGGCAAAAGAAGCTGCTGGAAATATTACTTATCATCTGACCAAGAGAAATCAAGATGGTGCCCCAGAGCGGAGCGTCTTCATTCTGGCCTGGGCAGGATCCCAGCCTATCTACTGAAAAAGTCCGTCTATACCACAGTGAAGCCTGTTGGTGCTAGAAGATGGGAAATGCCCATGGTGTTCTGAGAAATTCCTTTCAACATGGAATCCTATACTTACTCAACTTCTTATTAAGTGTCTAAGTGTATTAGTCAGGCTTCTGAGAGAGAATATACGTAACATCCTATTGGTTCTGTTTCTCTGGAAATATATAGAGAGATGCATAATAGATCTATCAAGATACAGATATGTCTATCAAGATAGGGATCTATACCTGTCATCTACCTATATATTTATCGAGAGAGAGATCATAAGAAGTTGAATCATGAAATTATAAAGTCTGTGAAATCCCCTCACCTGCCATTTGCGAGCTGGAGACCCAGAAATGTCTGTACTGTTAATTCTGGTCTCTGTCCAAAGGCTTGAGGAGACGAGTCAATGAGATGAATCCTAGTTCAAGGGCAGGAGAAAATTGATGCCCCAAAGGAAACAGGCAGGCAGGAAACAAAAAGGGGTGAATTCCTTCTTCCTCTGCCTTTTTGTTCTATTCAGGCCTTCAACAGGTTGGTTGGTGCCTGCTCAAATTAGGGAGGGCAATATGCTTTACCTAAACCACAGATTCAGACACTAATCTCATTCAGAAGCAGGTTCACAGGCATACTCAGAATTAATGCTTAACCTGTGGCCCAGTCAGGCTGACACATAAAATTGACTGTCAGAGTAAGTCAGTAAAGACACATGTAGACATGAGGGTCCAGAAATGTTTCCCGCCCATGCAGCTTTTCTGAAAATATCTATGACATGATCTGGGCTCCAGCAAAAGACAAGGGAAATGAGCAAAAGGGGAAGCATGGGCATCTCAGAGTGAAAGTGAAGGATTCCCAGAGGAGAAAAAATAGTAACTTGAAGATGTACTCCTGAAGAAATAAGATTGGAGCCCAAGATAAAGGAAGACAGAGTATTCAGTAAGAAAATTCTAGAAAGACAGGTTGATAGCAGACCTGGAAAAGGAGGCGTTTACTCTAGAACAATCAGGTAATGAGTTAGAGAAAATGTCTGGGGAGTTTAGTATTAGGTTGAGAAGGTGTAAGTTTATTCTGTCAGCAAGATGAAAGAACAGCAGTTTGACACTCAAGAAAAGCCAACATCTGTGCTAGAAAGCTTCCCACATATAAAACAAAAATACAAAAGCAATTAATTGTGTATAAGGAAGAATAATGCATTCAATGCAAATTTTGGAAAAAAAATCCTCTTTTTGAGTGACCCAGGTTTTAGTTTGTTAGCATAGGACCTCTCCTTAAAGTTGGATCCAGTGAATATAATTTGCATAAAGTCAGTATATCATTGTGTTTGTTTAACTTAATTTCTAGAATCCATGTATAGGCAAAGTGGGGGAGATATAAGCATGGATGTTACAGAACAAAATGTAAATGTCACATGGAAAATGGAAAAATAATGGTATGGCTGCAGGAAGCTCAGAAATGAGAGAAAAGAGGTGGAGATTCTGCACAGGGCTTCATCTCTTCATTTTACATGACAGATGGTCAAGATAAGACCAAACTTCCGGGATCGAGATGAAGATAGGTCTAAGAATACATTTAAAGTAAAACATGAGTCACCATACGAACTGAAAATAAAAATGATGACCAAAAATTCTCTGGGGAAGAGTGTCATTCACTCAGGAACGTCTGGACCCTGCTGCTCTCATCTGACCCCTCCCACCTTATCCGACCTTGGTTCTTTTTGCACGCTGTCCTCCAGACCTCAGGAGGAGTCTGTCATCTGTCATCGAGAAAGTTCTCTGTGTCCTTCATCTCTCCACGTGCCCCCTTACCTCCTTGCTCTCAACTAAGCGGGTGTGGTTGAGGTAAATTTTTGGTCTGCCCTTTGACCACAACGCCAGAGCTACTGTTTTGAACATGCCTCACAAGGAACAAAATATAAGTTAATGTCCACTGTCTTACCCTGTTTTTCTGTCTCTAAACTGGTTGGAAACCCAACACGCAATAGTTCATGTTCATTGGCCCTCAAAATCACACGCCTGCCTTCCCGCCAGGGGCTGCACAGGAGACCCTGGCTGTTCGCCTGCAGCTCAGAAAGCGGCCACAGCACTCCCCTGCCTTGATTTGGCAAAGTTTGGCTCTGTCTGCTTGGATGGGCCATTTGTATCTTCTAGACTCGGAGCTAGCTGTGCTGGCGAAGGTTTAACCACCAGATCTCTGAACAAAACACAAGAGCCCTCCTGTGTGCTCATTCAGTTTCTGGGATGTCGATACCCCCATCTTGGCCAACGGAATCCCCACTATCTGCACTGAACACAGATTTGGGAAGGGATGCAGATGTTCTAGCTCTTGAGGCCATGCAGGCTGGCCCCGGGACGCTGCACCTGCTTGGAATGGTGCCTTTCAGTTCCTCTCCCTGGACCCACAGACTGGGTGCTGGAGGCCTTTCAACACAGTAGCTATGAACAGCTCCCTCGATGTGGGGATCCGGGTTTGAGGACAGGAATGAATAACCATTCTACCTGTTAAGCAGGGAACTAACCAGAATCAGTAGTTCAGTGTGCCATCCCGTCACACACAGCATTCTGAGACTAGCTGTTTGTATAGACAACATCAGGGTTTCCCGTAGCGTGTACCTTCATGCTGTTCTTTCCCACGTCAGTAGTTCAGTACATGTGTTTTAACTTTGTGTATTTGTGCATATGCATATTTTTAACTATGTACATATTTCACTTTATTTTTTAACTAAACATATTTACCTTTATGCTTAATATATTTAAATATGTATTATACATTTAACATTTATATATTTATGTGAAATATATGAAATATTATATACATTGGATATATCAAATAAAAACATATATACACACACATGTGCGTATACACACACACACACACACCAGTGACTCAATCTTTACTTAAACATACAGTTATTTGGGATAAACAATAGAGCCTATATGAACATTTAACCTAAAGTGGGTTAGGATTTTTATTGACTCACGGCACATATTTTGAAAAAATTATATGCAGCCTGATAGCATGGTTTGATGGGATGTGAGAGGGAGAGGTGGGCCTCTGTAGCCTGGCGATGCTGCACCCGCTGGGGGGCCAGCGCAGGGCCGGGGTCCGAGCTCTTCAGTCTTCCAGTGTTTCAGCAAAATGCAAGCACAGGCACTCCTGTCCTCTTTCCCCTGGTCAAAGGAGAAGGCTGCTGTCGATAGAATGACCTGAAATAGGCAGAGGAATTTGCTTTCAGTAATGGGAAGAAAACAATATTCAGAAAAGAATTCTCATGTGACTGCGGTGCTTGCTCTGATTCATCGCTTAACGTGCCGGCCCGGCTCACTGCCAGCTCCGTTACCGCCGGCCCGTGGCCTGTCGCCTCCAGGCCTCTCCTCCAGAGTCCCCGCGGAAACACTGCCGCAGGAGGGTCAAAGGACCCTTTCTGAGAATGTCCTTAACTAATTCCTTCCTGGAAACAAAGCCTTCCTCGTTTTGTCAGGAGACCTGTGTATGTTAAAATGCATGAAGTTATTAAGTCTTTCCCGTGGCCCAGATGAATTTACAAAAGGCAACAAATAAAACCAGTTCTTGTCAATATTGTCTTTAAAAAAGTATCTTCGTTTCTGTATCCCGCCCCGCTCTGTTTCAATTAGATCTCCACCATTGTTTGCGGTTATTTATCGGAAGGCCATTATCTCTGTGTGCTCAACAGTAGCACATTTATGGAACTGTGGAGTAGAATCCCTGGTATCTGGACCACATCGGAAAATCTGAGACGTATTGTCATGGAACTTCTGAAATATCCTATTATGGGATCATTTGGA
>PISW01007702.1:0-85083 GCA_004023785.1 Mungos mungo
GTTTGAATCTTGGTAGTGCATGTGTGTTTAGAAATTTGTCCATTTCTTCTAGATTGTCCAGTTTGTTGGCATATAGTTTTTCATAGTAATCTCTGATGATTGCTTGTATTTCTGAGGGATCTGTTGTAATGGATCCATTTTCCTTCATGATTTTGTCTATTTGCATGTTTTCTCTTTTCTTTTTGAGGAGCCTAGCTAAGAAAACTAATTTTAAAAGACTTGTGCACCCTTATGTTTATTGCAGAATTATTTACAATGGCCAAATTATGGAGACAGACCAAGTGTTTATCAATAGATGAATGGATAAAGATGTGTATATATACAATGGAATATTACTCACCACAAAAAGAATGAGATCATATCATTTACAACAACATGGATGGACCTAGAGGGTATAATACTAAGTAAATAAGTCAGGCAAAGAAAGACAAATACCACATGATTTTATTCATATGTGGAATGTAAGAAACAAAACAAATGAACAAACAAAGGAAAAAAAGACAAACAGAAAAATTGATATTTGAATACATAGAAGAAACTGGTGGTTACCAGACATGAGAGGTGGGGGAGGGGATGGATGAGACTGATAAAGGGCATTAGGAGGTATACACTTTCAGTTACAAAATAAGCAAGTCATGGAGATGGAAAGTACAGCCTAGGAAATGTCGTCGAGAAGATGGTAGTAACATTGGTGACAGCTGGTAACTACACTTACCGTGATGAGCACTGAGTAATATATAGAATTGTTGAATTATAGAGGCATAATCATACCTCCATCATCATTACACTGTACACCTGAAACTAATATAACACTTATACATCAATTATATTTCAATAAAAATAGTTACTGTTTTTTCTTTATTGTATTATTTTCTTTATTGTGTAGTTGACACACAATGTTACATTAGTTTCAGGTGTACACTACAGTGATTCTACAACATTGTATGTCATGCTGTGCTCACCACCAGTGTAGCTCTATCTGTCACCATACAACACTATCACAGTACATTGACTATATTTTTCCGCTGGACCTTTTGTTCTTGTGACTTATGCATTCTATAACTGGAAGCCTGTACCTCCCCCTCCCCCTCCCCCACCTCCTTCCCCTCCCCTCTGGCAGCTGCCCCATACCTAGATTGTGCATAGACTACCTCTGGAAATATTGGCAAGGGACTGGTAACTGCTTTTAATGAG
Source organism: Mungos mungo (assembly GCA_004023785.1). Classification (NCBI taxonomy): domain Eukaryota; kingdom Metazoa; phylum Chordata; class Mammalia; order Carnivora; family Herpestidae; genus Mungos; species Mungos mungo. The sequence continues at coordinate 1,195 of PISW01007702.1, forward strand.
AGAATGTGTGAGACAAAGAGATTCACATTCTACTTTATACTCTTCTGTACTTTATGAGCTATTAAGAACTCATGTGCATGTGTTAACTATTCAAAAAATAAAAACATAATAAATGTATACATTGAGAAAAGATTTATTAGCTTAACGTTATTGTGGCTGATAAGAAAAAGCACATTTTTCTTTGAATGAAATAAAATATTTAACTTATTTTAAAAAACAGAAGTAGGAGACATAAAACTGCTGCCAAAAAGTACAATAATTTCACTTCCATCGAGTTGAATTATCATGACAACGTTGGAGACCAGAATTATAGGATGAAAATACTACTGGTTGATGCTTTTAGTGGACTTGAAGCTGCGTAAATAATCATTGCTTAAGTTTTTTTTTCACGTTTTCTACTTAACCCATTGCTGTCTAGTTAGGAGTTTCTGAATTGCCAAATCAGATCACTGCTTTCCAATATTTACCTCATTTGATCTCTTGGTCCCCCTTTCTTGGGGGGGTATCACTATGATTTTTTTCCTTAAAATAATCTTTTCCTTGGCTTTCATGACATCATTTCAGAATCTCGTACTTCTTCAGCTTCCACCTGACCCTTTGATTTACACCCCAGAAACATCTCTAGAATATTCCCTCTTCCCTTTATCCCAGTGCAGTTACCTTCAGTTCTCTCTCAACCATCCTTGGTTTTTACTGAGAACCTTTGGTTGCCACTAGAAAAAAATCCAGCTGGAACTTGGTTTATCAAAGACAAGACTTTATTGGAAGAATTCTGTGGCATCTCCTGAATGACCAAATCTCAGAGCAGGTCAGGGTAGCAGCAGCCTCAGGAACCACAGGAGGCAGGACCTGTGGTTGGGACCTCTGTCTCCACCTCTTATTAGAGCTCTATTCTGGGGTTGACTCCTTGCCTCCATTTTTATCTTATAGCTTCAGCTATAAGATTCTTTCCATCCTAAGTCCAGATATCCCAGGAAGATATTCAAACAAAGGCTCAGCCTGGCCTGGGAGGGAAGAATCTGGAATGACCATAGCTGCTTCTTCCAAAACTGCCTGATAGAGCTGGGGAAGTGTAATTCTCAGTATAGTTGGTTATTAGTAACCAAATGCTCCAGATGTTCAGACCCCTCAGCATGTACCTCCTGAACTGTGCTTGTCAACACATTCCTTCTCCTGCCCAGACTCCCTTCTGCTTCCATGCAGTCCAAGTAACTCTCCTCTCCCCAAAATACAGAAATGCAAAGGTATAGACCATTTCCTCTGCAATTTCATTGCTCCTTGTGTGTATTGTTTTTAGCATTTAACCACACTGTCTTCCAAATTATTAGTTTATATGTCTGCCTGGACCAGCAGAACACCAATTCTTCCTGGCATCTCTCTGTCTCCTGTGCATCACACTATCGTCATTTAATAGAGGTCTGCTGAATGGAGGAGGGAGGGGATAGAGGACCCCTCAGCCCCCAGAGCATTATCCTCAGGTCTGCTGTCCCTTCTCTCTTCCCCTTGGCTGTCGTTCTGGGTGAACTCGCCTGGTGCATTGGGGCTGGAGGCAGAGCTGGGGACTTGCTGTCTCTCTGCAGGGCTGCTATCTTAAGGACGTTGGTCTCTGTTATTCCCCTGAGGGAATAGCTGAGGGATCCCAGAGGTAGGGCAGGTGGGCATGGAGATGTTGAACTGAAACAGCTCTCCTGGGAAGAGCTGAGTGTGTCTGAAGCCCTCAGAACTTCGCTAGTGTTTCCTCTGCTGGGATCTGATTTCCACTAAAGTTACACCCAGGTCCCAGAAATTAGGCTTTTGAGAGAAGGAACTCCCTCCCATCCTTCACAGGAAAGATTTAATGCTTAGTGTGCAGCCAGCTTAGCCATGGCCTTGGCAAAGGGGCTGTCCTTTAGTCTTTGTCATCACAACTCATTATAGAAGTAGTTCACTTGTTCCAGGGTTCACTTGTTGTTTTGTTGGGCCCAGGTGGCATTTAGGTATTTATTAGATCCTTGCTCAGGTGTGCCCCCTATTTTTAAGTTAAAAAATTTTTTTAAGTTTATTTATTTTGAGAGTGAGATAGAGCGCATGAGCACATGAGCACATGACCTGGGGAGAGGCAGAAAGTGAGGAGTACAGAGTGGTCTCTGAGCTGTCAGCACAGAGTATGATGTGGGGCTCAAACTCACAAATTATGAGACATGGCCTGAGCCGAAGTCGGATGCTTAACCAACTGAGCCCCCCAGGTGGCCCCTTATTTTTAAATAAGCACACTTTTAAGCCTAACAGTGACTGCAAAAATAAGATCGTGTGGCACCCATTGAGTTCTTGCCCAAAGCAGAAGAAACCCTGGGGGAGAGCTGAGAAACTAGGTGACTTTCACCTCCCAAAGTGTCTTATGACTCCAGAGAGGGCTGGGTCCAACAGAAAGTTTAGGATCAAACTGTTAGACCATGGTCCATTACTCCAGTAATTGGGAGTTCTGGAGGAAACTGACCAATCAGAAGTCTTCTGGGCAGAAAGTCCAGAGTCATACCTATGTGTGGTTTCAAAACTCCTCTGGTCCCTGATCAGGCTCCTTCTTCTCCTGGTCATCTGAATTCAATGTGCCCATCTTTTTCTGAAAGAATGCCAGGGACAGGGGTCTAAAAGCTCACTGAGGCTCAGATTGTGTGCTGCAGCCCCCCAGATCTTGGTCAGAGCTCATGCCCCAGGGACTGGTATTCAGCAGTTCATCATTTACCTAACTCAGGGAATCTTTCTGGCTGTCCCCCTATCCTTTTCCCAGTACTGCCCATCGCAGTGAGTTTACCCTGTTGCCCAAGCCAGATGCCCAAGAGACAGCCTCCTCATCTCCTTTCTAGGTAGATTGTATTCTTCATGAAGTTCATTCACTTTGACCAAAAAATGTCACTGGAATCCATTCCTTTGAGTCCTCAGCTCAAATCCTACTCATTTCTCATCCCCAGCTAGTGCAATAAAAGCCCTTCCTACTCTCCACCCCCAGTACCCCACCCTCCTACTGTCGCTAGAGGTGATCACTGAACTATACACCTGGCACATCACTCCCCTTCTGAGAACACTTTTGCTGCCTCTACCAGAATGTTGGGAGTTTGAGGTGACTATGCATATCTCTACTCTTTTCCTTCCTTTCCTTTCCTTTCCTTTCCTTTCCTTTCCTTTCCTTTCCTTTCCTTTCCTTTCCTTTCCTTTCCTTTCCTTTCCTTTCCTTTCTCTTTTCTTCTTCTTCTCCTTCTCCTTCTTTTAATTCTATGAGTGTCTGTGTATTTCTCTGGGCCCTGTGGGCCCAAGTGTGATGTGCCTAGGACTGTCTGGTGTGTGGTGTGCCTGGGTCTGGAACTGAACATATCTGTGTTTGAGATTGCATAGGTCTGAATGGATGAATGCTGATTTGTTTCTGTGCGTGTCTGAGCGTCTCTGTGAACAGGTGCCTGAGGAAGTGTATGTACCGAGTGTGTTCACCTGGGCATTTATGTTTGAATTTCTGGGTGTGCATAGTGGGTTTGTGTGTCTCTGTGCAATCCAGCATATTCTCCATCCTTTGGTGTTTCTCCAAGCCTGTCTCTTTGGGAGGGTGAGTGATTGTTGTCGATGGGGAGTGTTCCAATAAGGCAGTGTGAAAGAAATCATTTCACACTCCCCATAGTGTAGACCATGTGCTCTGTTCTTGGCGACTAAGTGGTTGCTGACTTACTGAAAATCAGCTCCTTTCCACTCCTGCTATGAAGTGCCGACTGGTTGCTAGCTGTTTTTAATGCCACCTTCCCTCCCTTTCTGAAATTTATCTGAGTTTGGGAGTGCAGAGCTGGGCAGGCTGTCCTCCTTTTCTGAGATTTACGAGTCACGGAGAACACAGGGCAGCCGTGCAGGGAGGGCTGAATGTGCCAGGCTCCCAAAGGAGAGCCCAGGCACCCCTCAGGATTTGGGACTGAGAGCGACTTTTCATTGCTGCAGTTCTTCCTGCTTTAGGGACATTTGTAACAGAGCAGACAAAAGTGAAATCTTTATAGAAAGTGTTTATTTGAAAAGAGCTGGTTGAGAGGAAGTGAGGAGTGAACAAGTTCAAGGAAGATAAGTCTGGCAGGTGAGGGGTCCAGCGGAGTTACAAGCATCAGGGCAAACAGGGAAGAGCCTGTGTCTCAGGTCCATATTTCCTTTCAGGGCTTCCTTGTCATGGTGTCATCCTTAGATGAGACAAATACGGCTTGTTCTCTATACCTCTTCTCATCCCTTAGCCTACGATCTTATCAACCTCTGCCTGCTTTGAGGTCACTCTGACAGACAAGCCTTGTCACTGTCATGCTTGTGAGGATGCCAGGTAAGCTCTAAACAAAGAAGGTCTTTAAGATGCTGGACAATATATATGGCTGCCATCCCAGATTTCTCCACTTGGTCATTATGTGAACGAGAACATAGCCCTAGTAAGACAGTGCCTTGGTCTTGATTGTAGATCAGCCACAGAGCAGTGACTGTAATTTGAGTGTCCTGACGCCCCATTGAGTGTCCTCTCCATCACACATGGATGGTTTTTGGTGACTTTTGGGTGTTAGATGACTTTTATTTTATTTAAAGTCAGAAAATATCTCTAGTTATGAGACCATACGAGTGAAGTGGAAACTCGTGTAACAAGAGTTAGGAAAAGAGCTTGTGACAGTGGAATAGAAGACTTTCATCTGGAAGGAATGTTCCTGCCTTTGAAGAGGGAGTTGCAGCAAGGTTTGATGTAGGCCAGAGATGGAGAGTTCTGAGAATGAACGGCATAGTGGCCAACGTAGTCAGTTCAGTTCAACTCAGATTTACTCAACACCTAGCATAGGCCAGAGCTGGACAGGCACCAGGTATTCAGAGAAGGTTAAGACATAGCTCTGCCTTCAAGGAGCACACAGGCTGTTCTGGGAGCTACGAAGTAAAGAATTTTCTCAAATACAATATGTGGCAAAAGCTTGGATGTCAGTATGTAAGGGTTGCTAAGAGAACACAGAAAAGGAGATGTACTCCATCTACTAGGACTCAGAGGATGCACAGATTATACGTGCAATGTACAATGTAGAGATAGAACTTAATCTACAAGGCAGGGAGTAAAAGGAGGAAAATCTCAATTTTTTAAAAACCAGATAACATGAGTCCTTGCATCGGATAAGGTGCTTGAAAATGGGAAGCATTGAAAAGTTTTGAGCAGGCTGATAAGTGGCTCTTGTTTGTGTTTTGATATTTCCCTCTATGGCCATACGAAGGAGTAGGGGGTTAGAATAATAATATCAGGTGGAAAATCAACCAGGAGATGATGGCAATCTTTAGGTAAGAGAGGAGGGGAGTTGGAACTAGGGTAGCAGAGATAGAGTCGAAGAGATGGATTTGGAAAATATTTAAGAGATATTTAAGAAATATTTGAGATAAAATAGGTTGGTTAGGATTGAAGGAAAGGAAAAACTCTGTGTTCATGACTTAGGGGCAATGTGGATGGTGATGTCATCAGTTGGGATAAGGAATATTCAGTTTGAGGACTTGGGGCATGTAGAGAAGGATGATATACTTTAGGTTATCTAAATGAAGAATTTAAACAACCAGTGAGCTCTAAACTTTTGGGGAGAAGTAAAAACTGGAGTTAGAAATTTGGAAACATATAGCCATATAGGAAGATATATAGAGAGAGTATACTCTCTCTCACCCAGAGAGAGTATACAGCGTAAGAAGAATAGTGGGTCAAAATGAAAAGTCTAGAATCCCCAACCTTTAAAGGACAATTCGAGGAAGAGATTTCCATGCACATGACAGAGCAGGAGAAGTTGGAGAGGAACTAAGAAAACCTAGAAGATATGTTATTATGGATGCTCAAACAAGAAATGAGATGTGGGTATGGAGGTGGTAGAATAAAAGGGAATGGTCATTAGTGCCAGGAGTTCAGGGTGGTTGGCATAAGATTAGGACAGATGTACATGGAACAGTGGAATGGAAGTCTAGTCATAGGAGGTTGAGGGATGAATGGTGTGCAGACTGAATCAGACCACACTTGTAAGAAATTCCCATAAGAAGAATTCTTACCAGAGAGCATATAAAGTCAAAAGTAGAGTTTTTTTTTCCCTTAGGCATAGGAGGATGAGAAGGACATGCCCTATTTATAGAATGAGTAAAAAAGCCCAGTGGAGAGGGAGAGAGGGCAGGTGAAGGTATAGGAAGGGGTAACTAATGGATGGAAGTCCTGGAGGGTGCAGATGGTGGACAGAGAGGACCTTTGGTCTTGGGCAGGATGGAGCTAGAGGAAAGGAGGCTCTGTGTGGCTCTAAGTTAATTTATAGGTTATAGGAACTAGAAGTTGGAGGTGATTGTATTTGGGTCTCCATTTTCTTAACGAAACAGGAGACAAAGTTTTATTCTGGGAATGCTCAGTGGTTGTATAAAATGGCTTGAGAAAAATTAGGAGGATGTGGAGAGAAAATTAGGAGAAATGAATGTGGGAGCAAAACACAGACAGGGCATGCCAGCGGAGCTGAGAATCCAGTGAGAACACTCATTTCTAATTGGTGATGGAATCTTCTCAGAATTATAATGTTTCCTTTAGCAACACTCAATTACCCAGGTAGAGGATCCTAGATGATGTGTTGTTATTGGGATTTTGAGGGGCAAAGGTGGGGAAATAATAGTGATAGTAATACCTAACCTTGAGTGAGGGCATGCTATTTTCTAGGCATGAAGATATAAGTTCTTTATATATATTGTTTTGTTTAATTTTCTGAACAACCTTAGGAGGTCAGCAATAATACTAGATTCACTTAACAGATGATGAAAATAAGTCACAAGTAAGTAAAATTAGCCCAAAGTCACATATGTGTAATGAATACGTAGAGACAGGATTTGAAACCAGGCAATCCTTCTCATTCTACTCATTCTAGAAGAAGAACATGATTCAGGTTCCATGATGAGAGTAAGATGAGTTTGGAAGACTGATAGATCAGAAGAAAATTAAAGATCTAAGGGACTGGATGTCTTTATAGTTCAAACACACCTATAAATATGGAAATATAAGCTGTATAGTCGGTTGTGGCAATTGTGTAGATGGTTGGGGTGGGTATGGGAATGAGGGTGAGGAGGTCAAGGAACATAATGATAGTGTGTTGGATGCAGTGAGGATGTTGAAAGATCTCAAGATACTGGAGCTGAAAGGTAATAGATTCGTAACTGGCATAGCAGGAGATGAGGTTAACCAAGCTTGATACTTGAAGTATGGACTGGATTTTTGTTTCTAAGCACTGTCACTTTCTCTGCTATTTCTGGTTCCCAGAAACCATCCATTCCTAAAGGCACAGTTGTTCCAAGGGTATTTTCCCAAGTGCACCTTCTTCCTCCCAGGAGATGGGATTGGAATTTCACATGAGGATCTGGAATACTTTCTCCTTATAAGGAAGTGATGGTGTTCCAATGAGCATCAAGGCCTCATCTCCTAGCTGGGGGACTCAGAGAAGCCATAGACCCATGTGAGACAAAGGTGTCACCTGAGCCATCACTATTGTCCCTTTACTGTTGGCTTGACAGACTTCTGTCCAGGAAAATACATGTGTATATGTGTGTGTGAGATTTGTTCATGACAACTGCCCGAGGGGATGAAAACAGTATCCATGCCTGTAGGGTTACCAGTCTATTCCTTCAACAGGAAAAGGCCTCTGGGTTGGTCTGTGGAACAGCATGGAAGGCTTGGGACACTGTCTAACCAACTGGAAGGAGGAGAGGGAAGGACCTGAGTCTGGAAGGGCAGCAGTGGGAAGACCACCAAGCCCAGAGCTGGCCTGGCCAAAGAAATGGACTGAAAGCGGAAGTAGAAAAGGCTTAGGGGATTCTCTGACAGTTCCTGTATCTCTGAGGAGCTTTTGAGATGACTTTTATGACTATTATAGAGCCACCACTCCTGTGGTTTATTCCCAAAGCAGCGTTGTGGTTAAAAGAACACAGCGTATACAGCCGAAAGTAATTTCAAAACAATTTATGTTTTTTTCTTGTACATCTGTGGGCCCATAAAGGGAAAGCATGGTCTCTGGCAATACTTTTAAAATTCTCCTTTTCTTCTTTCTCACATTGCTCCCTCAGTGTAGTCATGGTCTTACAATCCCCTGAACACAGCTGCGGGTCATCAAAGCCCATGGGCCTCATACTCCATGTCTATCTCTTTTCCTTTCCATTCTCCCACAAGAAGCCCTAGTAGTGGTATAGCAAGGTTGGGGCCCCCAGAGAATGGGGACAGGGAGGAAGTGCATCGGGCCAAATCTGAATGCTAGCCAGTGAGCATGGGCTAGAGGCTGTAGCAAAGCTGTATTATATTAATAAAGTTAGTATTTTTATTCTATCACCATCTAAACAATATAATAGACTTTGCAAAAGATGTTCCAACGCTCAACAAATTCTTGTCAACTCTCTCTGCTCACATTCACAAGCATCCCTTCCCAACTTTGCCTTCTTTAACTCTGAATATGTGTTAGCATTTTGGGATCCTCCGGGTGCCTGGCTGAGTTTACTCATACTCTTGTTACTAACCTCAGGACAAGGGGACGAACAACCCTATAGTGCTGAGATAAAGCATTTCATCTGACATCAATGTCTTTGATGTGAGGAGTTTATAGGGACCCTGAGAACTTGAAACCACTTGATCTTTCTGGTTGTCCAACCAAAGTTGGACTGTCCTCACCTCCTGAGTCAATTCTGGGACATGCTAGGGGGCCAGTGCCCATGTCTGCAGGATTTTAGCCAGGGCCCATCTTCTGCCTTGGAAGCACAGTATAGGCCAACTCTTCAACCAGTGTTGGCCAAGGACCAGCTTATCTCTATCCACTGGAACCATGCATGGCTAAACTCCCTTTCTGAGGTGTGAAACCCTAGTGGCCTCTCTTTTGGCTTCTCCAGTCGGTTCTGGCTGAGCTCCTTCAGCCTGAGCTGCTACTTCCTGCTGCGGGTCCATTCCTTTTCCTACTTCCTCTGTCTTGATTCGATTTGTCAATAGGGAGACTGGGTGGTTCCTGGGAATCAAGATTAATGCCGCTTATTAATTTCTAACTGCTTACAACCATCTCTTCTTTGCCCTCCTCCCCCCGCCCCTCTCCCCCAGCCTCCCCTCAATGTGTTTAGATGCTTCCTGAGCCTCTAAGGCCTATTTTCTTGTCTCTATTGATTAATATCTTTCAGAAGAAAGAGACAAACATTCACAGAGTGGCTTCTACAGGGACCTTGTGCCTGGTATTAAATAATGGTCTCTCAGCTCCCAGCCCTTCCTCCTTTTCTTGCGCTCCTTGACGCTGGAGCTGGGTGGGACTCAGCAAGGTGCATTCCTGCTCTGCCAGCTGCTTTGCTATACTAGGCTTTTCCAGTAGGGAGCGCAAGATGGCCATTGCAGAGCTGGATGAAGGGGCCAGAGCCTGCTCCTTTCTGGGGCTGGCTACTCCAGAGTCTTGAGTTTCAGCTCAAGAGCTTCCTTCTTTACTTTCCTAAGTTTTAATAATTCCAGCTTCTTCCCTTTGTTCCTCTGGTCCTAGTGACAGTAGCTGCTTTCTGCACTTGTTACTCTTTCAAGTACCTAGTTAACTACTTTACACCCAGTCAACAGTTCTTTGTATTTGTGTTCTCATTATCTCTATTCACAGAACTTGTGGATTCTGTCTCCCTGGCACACATCATCATTTGGCCAACGGGTCTCAAGCCTTGTCCACACACAGAACTTTCAGTAGGTGTGGCTTCGTGTCTGTGAACATACTGTGGTGCCAGATCACATCAGCTCTCCTGGGAGTGTAGCAGATCCCTGTCTCAGGACCACTTCATTCTTACAGTGTGTCTGTGGTGCTTTCTAAACTCTCCCTAAATCCTTTTCTACAAACCCGGTATACTGCTTTCTACTGATTTCTTAAATTTCATTTCAACTCTTCCATAGTTAAGTTGCATGGTGACAGCTGAGTCGCTAGGGAATGGAGACCCAATTGGCATTCCCAGGCCATTGCTTTGGGCAGGGGATAGGGTTATTTGGTGTTGACTAGCTCCCAGCAGCCCTACACAGTGACTTCTTAAGAACCTGGGTGTCTGTGGAGCTGGCAATTTAAATAATGAGTGTTTTGGAATTCCTCTACTTGAGTGAACCCGCATGGTGCCTTGTTTATTTGTCAGGATATGGCTGTAGAAATCTGAAAAGGAATAGCTTAAAGGGGGAGGAGGGCTTATTTCTTCTTCATGGAGCTGGGCAGCTGGCATAGGATGTTCCAGGTGTGGGGTGTGGAGTGGCCACTGCATGATAGAGCATGTAACTAAGCTCCTTCTCTCTCTCTTCTGCCGTTCTCTGCTGACCCTTTCATTCTCAGGTTTGCCATTTGGTGATAAAAGAGTGGCTTTTCCCTCTCTAGCCTCCTGCTTATGTCCCAGGCAGGGAAGTGAGTGGGGAAAGGAGCAGGACCATCTATGGGAACATAAGACTTACGCAGATGTCTACTGCAGACTTTCTTTCATGTCTCATTGGCACATGGGCATTCACTCTCAGCTATGAGGGAGATTGCAGAATGAAATTTTCTTCTACCTGGTACGTTGCCACTCCAAAGGATTCTGGTAGTAAGGGAGAAGGAGATACTGAACCTTGGACAGGCACACTGCATTGTCTATCACACATGTGACTCCAAGTGCAATGTGCCAGTCTGAACATTTCAATCCTCAAATTTACTTCTAATCCTAGCGAGATCTCCACGGTGTCCTTTTGGCTCTGAGAGTATTCCAGAAGCCCTTGTGACTGATGCTTGCCTCAGGTCTTTATACCTTGAATACAGCCTTCATGTACTCCTGGAGAAAAGGAAATTTCAAGCCACACATAGTTTGACATTCTTAATCTGAAATTTAGGTATGTGCATCTTAGGTCCAAGCCTCAGGAGGCCTGGCCATCCTCCGGGCCCCACCAGTAATGTGCCATCATGTGGCATTGTGTGGCATGGAGACCCCAGCTCCATTCGCAACAATGGCCCTCTAGTCAGTCTCCTTGGATTTCATAACAATCTTTCTCAGCCTCCTCCACTGCTCACCCCACACACTTCTTGTTGACATCCTCCACTCCTTGTCATGTTCTATCACAGAAGCCCAAGGACCAGTGTGGCAGAGCAGGACATTTGATGGAGAGTAGAGAGTGTAGAAACAGAGATAGACTCCTTAGCAAACTCAGAGGGGGCTAAACCTGAAATGCTGACAGGCTAATAGTCACTGTCTTATCACTTACGTTCTGCTAAGGGAAGCTCATCCCATGAAATGGCAAGGAAAGGGACAGAAGCCTGCCAGGGAAGGGCCGACAGGGACATGGGGTCCCTGGCGAGGCTGAGGAGGTCTCTTCTTTGGTGATGGGTTATGGCAGGGAAGACACAGTATTGGGACATCTTGGAGACTTAACCTCTCCGAGTCCCACTATAGCAGGACCCCAGATGCCCAGCTCACCATGGCTGGGACCTTGCCTTGAGGTCATGGTGGTGAAATGGGCCGGAGCAAGGCTTTTTGTGACTGTTTTCAGTCTCACCTGCTATTTGTTCAATCTTCCCTTCTTCATGCTTTTCTGGGAAGCTCCTCAACTCCCACAAGCCTCCCTTGTGTGGCTTCTTGCTTCATGCTCTGGGCGTTTGCCAACTGAGGCCTGGTGGGCACTGCTAGGTGCTTCAAGCCCTTAATATGATCTGTAAACACACACCTCCAGCACTATCACTCTTGCCTGCCTCAGAAGCTTCTTGCTTAAGTGAAATCTAAACAGCCTTTAATTATATATCACCTTTCATGCACCATTTAAGAACCAAACCAGTATTTACAAATGGATTTGAAATTTTCTCAGTAGAAGGAATTAATTCTATCTGTTACCTCTTAGTGCCTAGAAGAGCAAACAGAAGACAAGGAAGGCTTATTATTTGTCCAATGATATGGGCATCGGGGCCTCTGGCTCAAATCAGGCAGCCTTAGGATTTTTTCTAGTTAAAAACACGAACTTATAATATATTTGATTAGAGGGAACAAGAATTACTTCAGAGGGGGTTACTGGTCCTCCAGAGTAGAATTTGCTGGACTCAAAGTAACGAGAAGGCAGAGAGCAGACATGTCAGCATCTTCCTTACACTGCAGGGTGCTGAGCCAGGCGCCAGTGTCCATTACAGCTGGAGTCATGAGGTCAAAACTGAGGTGGCCTATAGCAGGGGAGTTCTAGATCCAGGGAGCCACAGTGTCCCTCAGCCCTACAGTGCAAGCCCAACCCATTTCAGTGGCCAGTGCCTCGGTTCCCATGTTAGTCCATCTGTGTGTATTAAGATTAAAGCTGTATACTGAGTTTTGTTATTTTTTTTAATGTTTATTTATTTGAGAGAGAGAGAGAGAGAGAGTGAGAGCCAGTGCGTGAGTGAGCAGGGGAGGGACAGAGAGAGAAGAAGAGAGAATCCCAAGCAGGCTTTGTGTTGCCAGCGCAGAACCTGATGCAGGGCTTGATCCCACAAGCCATGAGATCGAGACTTGAGCCAAAATCAAGAGTTGTATGCTTTACCAACTGAGCCACCCAGGTACCTTTATACCCTGAATGTTTAACTCTTTTATCTGGACCCCAGATCCTACCACTCATCCTTGCTGACTGATGCTTCTATCCAGCCCTCTAGAGCACCACTGGACAATGGAAGTTGAATGTGAACCACATATATGATTGGACATTTTGTAGCAGTCACATTAAAAGAGTAAGAGGAAACAGGTGGAAATAATTTTAATAATGTATTTTATTTAACCCAGTATATTCAAATATTGTCATTCAACATGTAATCAATATAGAATTATTCATGAGATATTTTACCCTCTTTTCTTTGATGCTAAGTCTTTGAAATTTGGTATTTTGCTATAACAGCACTTCTCAATTCACACTAACCATATTTCAAGTATGTGGCTACCTTACTGAACATAGCTCCCAAGACTGGTGTATGCAGGGCTGCCAAATCCTGGATGGAATCCTTTTAGTTTCTGTGATAATTAATTTTATGTGTCAACCTGCCTGGGACATGAGGTACCCACATATTTGGTTAAACATGATCCTGGATGCATGCCTATGAGAGTGTTTCTGGATGAGATTAACGTTTGAAAGTGTAGACTGAGTAAACCAAATTGCCTTCCCTAATGTGGACGGACAGGCCTCAGCCAATCTACTGAAGATCTAAATAGAATAAACAGCTGAGTAAGAAATAATTCTTTCTCTTTACTGTCTTGGAGCTGGGACTGGTTTTCTCTTGCCTGTGGACTTAGGCTTAGACTGGCCTTTAGACCATTAGCTTCCTGGTTCTCAGGCCTTTGGACTTGAACTGGAACTCACACCATTGGCTGTCTGAATCTCCAGCTTGCTGGCTGTAGATTTTAGGACATGTCACCCTCCTTAACTGCATAAGCCAAATTCTCATGGTACATTTCTGTGTGTGTGTGTGTGTGTGTGTGTGTGTGTGTGTATGCATATATATAGATAACTATGTTGATATATGTTAAAATGTATATATAGTTATATGTGTATATATATGTGTGTGTGTGTGTATCTATCTATCTATCTATCTATCTATCTATCTATATCTATCTATCTATCTATCTCCTATTAGTTCTGTGTTTCTACAGAACCCAGACTAATACAGTTCCTTATAGAGTGAATACATGGAGCTGTAATGTTGATGCCCCAACATGCTGTGAAAATACCGTCATTGATGGATCCAATCTCTACATATCAAGGTAGAGCAGAGACAGCCTTCTGAGCTACTCTGGGTCAGGATACAGGGAGAAATCAGTAGGCAGTGATGGAGCATGGTCTGAATAACAAGGTGGCATTGAAGAGCCATCCACAGAAGGTGTTATCAGAGAATGGAACCAGTAGTTGAACACTGGAAATCTGAGGAATCCTGCTAGAACTGAACCAGAAAAGTGAGAGGACGGTATTTGCCTTGTGGAAGTAAAGAAAATTAATATTTGTGGGTGTGGCTGAGCTTTGCAGTTCTGTTGAACCTGGATGTGCCTTTCCTGAGAAATGATAGGAGGTCATTATTGCCTATAATGCTTCTGTTATTGAGGCCATTCCTCAACAGTTAGATCCTGGGTTACTCCTGTCTGCCTCCCTGACTCTAGCCTTTCCTCCCCCCGTGCCCCCACCGTGATCTTTACATGAGGTAGATATGATCATGCTAGTCAACATTTGGCTTGTTACCGATTTGCCTATGTTGTGATGTCCAAATTCCCAGAAATGTTTTCAAGAAACTAAATTTTATCTTCTGCTTATCTTGTTAGTCATTCCTATCAGTTATAACCAATTCCCATTTTATACATGACATTTTATGCTCTTTGCCCTGTGATGCATTCTCTTTCTTGCTTGTGCCTTTGTGAATGATTTTCTCCTTGCCTGGAAGTCACTACCCTTCCCAATCCTCAACTGGATTCTTTGTTTTCTCCTCTAAGGAAGAGATTGGACATGACTTCCTCCAGGAATCTTTTCTGACATTCTCTATTCTCTTTGTTCCAGGTTAGATAAGATACTGGTATCTTGTGTTGGCAAAACCACTCTCAGCTGCCCTCTGAAATAGCCCTCATCCTACTGCATTTTAATCACTAAGGTGGTTTTAGTCATTTTAATCACTACATGTTGCTTTCACACTAGGCCAAGATTCTTTAATTTTTTTTTTAATGTTTATTTTTGAGAGAGAGAGAGAGAGAGAGAGAGAGAGAGAGAGACAGAACACAAGCAGGGGAGGGGCAGAGAGAGAGGGAGACACGGAATCCAAAGCAGGCTCCAGGCTCTAAGAGCCTGACACAGGGCTCGAATTCACGGACTGCAAGATTGTGACCTGAGCCAAAGTTGGATGCTTAACTGACTGAGCCACCCAGGCACCCCTAGACCAAGATTCTTGAATGCAGTTCTATATTCTCAGAACATATCTCTGGACTCAGCCTGGGGTGGCCTCAGAAAAGTACATGGGTACATGCGTCTGCCCAGCATCTGTGAAGACCATTGGCTGGAGCTGGGGCCCAAACCAAACCCGCCTGCTCTGAGTTTTCTACCGGGTTCAAACTGTGATTCCCCAGCTGCCGCACAGCTGAGTCGGTGCGCGCTGGGGCCCACACCTTTGAGAAAACAATTTGTCAGTGTGTATGTAGAAAAAGGCCATGTGTCCAAAGATGTTCATTACAGCATTGCCTGTGATAGAAAAACAGAAGAAACAATAAAATTACAATGAATAAGTAAATTATAGCATGTCAGTGAGCTGGGATTTATGCAGCCTTAAAAACCATGATTATGAAGACAGCGGAACAGCCTGAAAGAGGAAAGACTCAGCACTTTGTGTGCACTCTCAAACAGCAACACCCAACTCCATTAAAAGATTCTTTGTCTGTTAATTTATTTATTAATTCAGCAAACATTTATTGAGTACTTACAATATGCAAGGCCCTGCTCATTAGCAAGAAGTCTATATTTTAATAAAGATCGTAAGGGAAAATAACAGCATTTGATGTAGAGCTGTCCTCGTTACCATCTTCCCCCCTCCACAAGGTCCCTCTTTTATTTATTTATTTATAAAAACATTTTTAAAAAATGTTTTTTATTTATTTTTGAGAGACAGAGAGAGACAGTGTGAGCAGGGGAAGGTCAGAGAGAGAGGGAGACACAGAATCCAAAGCAGGCTCCAGGCTCTGAGCTAGCTGTCAGCACAGAGCCCAACGCAGGGCTCAAACCCATGAACTGTGAGATCATGACCTGAGCCAAAGCTGGACGCTCAACCAACTGAGCCACCCAGGTGCCCTAAGATCCCTCTTTTAAATGCTCTTGAAACTTCTTCCTACTTTGCCAGTCTAGCATCATGTTTTTTTTCCTTCCATCATTCCCCATCTTGATTTACCTTCATATGTTGAGTGAGCAATTTATCTGCCATTCTCCTAGTTTTTCCAGTCTAGCATCCTCACACCCATTATCCCCCCTGAGCAAACAAAGGGGCTTTTTAGTATTTATTTTCCTTAGAAGACAGTAGAGAGATTGTAAATAACAATCTTATGTGTAAATAACACAACAGAAGTTGTGTTTCCTTGCCATGGTACTCATTCAATCAGTCAGAGGTGCACTGGGGGTAGGACACCAAATTGGAGAGGCTGGCCACCCTGGATGCTGGTCCACTCCAAGTTCAAGGTAGTTCATTGGCCACAACTTCCCTGCCCCTCTGGGGATGGTAAGCCACTTCTTGTGAATTTTCATTTGAATGATGCTTTTAAGGGGTCTTATGGATCATCTCATGGCTAAGGAGCAGTCCTGCCGTGGCTACTGTCTCCCTCTCAGAGCTGGGAGGAAGTTGCTGGAAGGAAGAGAGAGAGGGCCCGTTGTCCTATTCTGGGTACAGCCCGGTGGTATGTAAATAATTCATATATTTAAAATAACAAAATAAATATTTTATGGCTCTTTAAATTTCAGGAATAAGCTGCCTCCTTGAAATCCACACATTAAAAACTAGCCTTCGGTCACCAATACCACTGCGCAGTAAAATGTTGCTATTAGTGGACACATATAATTCCGAGCAGACAGAATTTTGCACTTAGAAAGTTTGATTGCCCAGGATACAGAGGAGGGGATTGCCTCTTTCCTCTTCTATGAGGCCTGTGTGTCTCTTGGTCCAAACAGGGTGGGATCTTTGTCTTTGCATCCCATTATCACCGAGGGAAAATTTACAATTCATTCTTGACTGTCTTGGGTAAATTTGAGAAACCTTGTTAGGAAGATTTGGTGGGAGGGTGTGTAGTTATAAAGCAGAACAATCAGGTTGGTGGGAGTTGCATAATTTTTCTATTTGTCTGTATTCCCCACGAGGATTGCAGAGATGATGTAAAGTGCTTGCAGCAATATGACTAGAATATTTTTTCGAGAGGATTGTGTATTCTCATTCTGTCCATTTTAGATATAATGCTTATTGATTTTTTTTTACAATTATCGAAGTAATGTATGACCATTATATAAAATTTGGAAAATATAAGAAAGTGTAAAGAGGGAAAGAAAAGGGGTCTGTAATTGGTCACATAGGAATAAACACTCATTATTTTGCAGAAGAGAGAGAAGGCCTAATTTCTGTGCTTGAGAGTCTTTTCTCTTCTCTTTGTTCTCTTATTAGCCCTCTTCTGGCTCCTTTGTTACCTGGGTTAAAAGCAGCTTTGAAGAAGGAGATGCCCTTCTGCAATTTGCATTTCTTTCTTATCTCTATCACAGGTCCTGACTGTGGCCCATTTTTGGAATTAATTACAAAGATTTCTCTTCCCTTATCACATGGAAGATAAAATTTGTGTAACTTGAGCTTTTGATATCATGATCCTGGAAGATTGATGAAAAGGATTTAAGGCAGCATTTCTCAACCTTGGCACCAGGGACATTTCAGGTCAGATGATTTTTTTGTTGATGGCCTTTCCTGTGCATTATAAGGTGTTTAGCAGTATCTCTGGCCTTTACCCTCCAGATTCCAGTAGCAAAAACCCTTCCTCCCAGCTATGACAACCCAAAATGTCTCTAAACATTGTCAAATGTTCCAGAGGAGAAAGCAGCAAATCACTCCTGGATAAGAACTATTATTTTAACATGTCCCGTTGAACACCTAGCTTTTAGGAATTCCACAGTTCCTAAACCCTTAATCGGCTATATTTTAGATCATGAAGCATCAAGAAGATAAACATTTTAATGGAATTTCTGGAAGCATGAATAGCAACAGCTGTGTTGCTATTTTTCTTTCCAGCCAGTGCTTTTTTGGACAGGATGTGGATTGTTGTGAAGACATGAGATGTCTGAATTTGGAAGTCCTATCAGTTAGGGGTTAGTCAGGGACAGAGTGGCCACTCTGGGCATTTTAATCAGAAAGAGAAGGTATATGGGGAATGGGAAGGTCACAGAATCCTTCAAAGAGTGGGGCGTTAGAGTCCAGATCTGGGAGGGTGCTGCTGACTTTCAAGAAATTCAGAAAACAGGAGTTCTAGAGAAGCTGGCTTGGAGAACAGAGATTGCGATCTGTACAGCTTTGTAGCTGCAGTGTGAATCGTTTCTAGGAGGTGACCTGCAAGCTGCTGGTGTGTCCGCATCTCTGCTGTCGGCCGATGCCCCTGAGCCTGTCTGTAGCTGCTGTGGGACAAAATAAAGGCTCCTCCTTCTCTTCTCCACGCCTTATACACATGCCTCATGGCAGTCATATTGAACTAAGGTGCTGCTGGCCAGAGTCTCTGAAATGTAGTTTCCAGGCTCTCTGCTCAGCGAAGGAGGGAATCAAGAGGGTTGAGGCGATGGAGAGGATATTGTAATAAGGTAGTGCATCCTTAATCAAGTGTCCTTTTTTTTTTTTTTTTTTGCATCAGAGTCTAAAAGGGACAGAGCTTACTCTTGTGATGCTATTGATAAAATTACCTTAAGGTTTTTTTTTGATCTAAATGGTTTGCCATATTTTGTTCATCGTCAAGGTGATAGTTAAGGGATGTGTGGATAGAGGATGAAGTTTTCTGGTGCCAACAAGACAGACATGCGCTTACATAAACATCAATGAAAAATTAGAATGATACTGCATTGTTTCATATACTGTTTATTTATTTAATGTTATCTCGTGAGGTTCCCCTGTGATACCCATTATTTCACTTGGTCAGATATTACTTTCATCATGAAAAATAAGGTGAATTAACACAAATAAGTATTACTGTTATTAAAATACCCCAAAGCATGATGTCTATTTTGTTATATGTAGTTCAAAAACAGTATTTCAAGTAATACTTATTTAGTCTTGTAGATCTTACATTTACCCATAAATCCTTGCCCCTAATTTTGGTTAACTTTGTAGGCATAGGTTTCTAGAAGTGGGTTACTCATGTAAAACTATAAATTCATTGCTTTACCAAATGTTGTAGTGATTCACTACAACCAGTATCACGTGATTTCCCAGCACTGAGGTCAAACTGTTTGTTGTTTTTATTATTTTTAAATTATTATTATTTAATGTTTGCTTATTTTTGAGAGAGACAGAATGTGAGCAAGGGAGGGGCAGAAAGAGAGGAAGACACAGAATCCGAAGTAGTCTCCAGGCTCTGAGCTGTCAGCATGGAGCCCGACACAGTGCTCGAATTCACAAACCATGAGATCACGACCTGAGCCGAAGTTGGATGCTCAACCAACTGAGCAACCCAGGTGCTCCAGACTGTTTATCTTAAAACAAAACAAATCAAAAAGACTTTGCCACTTTTATAGACAAATATTATTTCCTTGTTGTATAATTTTACATTTCTTTGCTTTTACCAATGGGGTTAAACTATGTGATTTTCTTTATTTAGTCCCTGCACATGCTTTAAAAAATAGTTATTATAATATAAAATGGGTTCAAAATTCAAAATGAGCAAAAAGGTTTATGGTAAAAAATAGGACTCCTTTTCACATGTCTGCCAACTAGCTTACCTCTCAGGAAACAACCGTTGCCTATTGTTAGTGTATATTCTAGAGAGGGTGTACACAGATTTAAGCTGAAATATGTATTTGTGCACATATATGTGAATAAATACGATTACATATGTACATATACGTGTATGTGTGTACAAATATATATGTGAATTATAATTTGTAGATTCACATGTATACACACATACGTTTATAAATGTAACCGAAGGGTAAAATATTATACAATCCATTCTGAAACTTCAAAAAAATATCAATGCAGATTAGAGTTATTTCCATATATTAGCACATAGAGATTTTTCTTCTTTTTTTCAATGGCTGTAACATATTCTGTTTTATGCATGTGCTGTGACGCAATTAACAAATCCCCTACTGATGGACATTTTAGGTTGACTTTGATTATTCCAAATAATGCTGTACTAAGTAACTTTGTATCTATAAATTTTGCAAACATACACACTTATCTCTAGGATAAATTCCTAAATTTAGAGGTGCCTAAGCATAGGTTATATGTATTTTAAATTTTAATGGATATATGCACAGCTATTTCTAGTTTAATTGTGAAGTCACTAGTGTTTGTTATTGGGAGAAAACCACGACCTACTTCTTTGAGTCAGATGGGGACCCTAGCCCAAGAATGTATTCTAATAATGGCTAATGCCAAGCATTGTTCTGGATACTTTGCATATAAAAATAATTTAATTTTTATCACAACCATATGCATTTGGTGTTATGGTCAATGTCTCCCTTTTGCTATTGAAGGAACTGAGGCTTAAACAATGTGCCTAAGGCCATTAAGGAGAGTGAGTGGGGAGCTAGGGCTCAACCCACGCAGATTAGCTCCAGAGCAGAGGCATTCTGCTACATCCACTATCAGCCCGGGCTATTTCTTTTCTTTTTCTTCACCTACCCCCCCCCCCCCCCCCCCCCCCCCCCCCCCCGCCGCCCCGCTAATTTTCCACTGCTTTATGGTGTGTGGATACTGGTAAATTTAGGGACCTCTATTTGTTGAGTTCTCCCATCCCCAGGTGTGTGGATACTGATAAATTTAGGGACCTTTATTTGTTGAGTTCTCCCATCCCCTGAGCTGTTTCTTATAAGCAAATTCAAATCTTTGTTTAGTTTGTTTGGTGTTAAGGCAGAAGTCTTAGATAAGTGCAATACAGTGATGGGTCACTTCCTCATTTTTGACAGGCTCAAGGGTACACAGGTTTTGATAAATGTGACTTAGGTCTTTTTTTCATAATATTTTAATTTCCTTAAGTTTTTGAGGTAGGCACTGTATAATCTATGACTGTTGATACTTTGATCTTATTGGTGATATTACACCTCCTATTTATTTTTCCTTTATTAGTGTATTGGCTTAAATGTCCAGAACACTGTTGTGTAATTTTGGTGTTCTTTTTCTTGTTTCATATCTTATTTATTTATTTATTTATTTATTTATTTTAATGTTTGTTTTTTGAGAGACACAGAGACAAAGCATGAGTAGGAGAGGGGCAGAGAGAGGGAGACACAGAATCTGAAGCAGGCTCCAGGCTCTGAGTTGTCAGCACAGAGACTGAAAAGGGCTTGAACTCACAAACCGTGAGATCATGGCCTGAGCCAAAGTTGATGCTTAATCGACTGAGCCAACCAGGTGCCCCTTCGTGCTTCACATTTTAATGGGAATGAATGTCTATCGTGGTTCATAGTGTGCATGGTGTTGCTTCGTATTCTGGACAGAGATGTGTGATCATGTTCAGGGACTTTCTTTTTCTCACTTGCTAAGAGTTCTTAAAAAGGAATGTTATTTAATCTTATCATATGCTTTTGCAGGCGTCGCATATGAATATTATCACATATTATATTAATTGATTGACTACATTTAATGAATAGATATGTTCTGATTATCTATTGCTGTGTAAGAAACTTCTCCAAAGCAGTGGCTGAAAGCAATAACCACCATCTATTTTTCTTATGAATCAATCTGTGAGTTGACCAGGCTCAGTGAGACAGTTCTAGCTTGGGATAACTCATGTGTTTGCAGTCAGACAGACAGAGAGGTTGGGGGGAGCCAGCCTCGCTCCCATGTCTGGGGCCTGGGCTGGGGAAACTCAGACTACTGGGTTGGAGCATCTGGGGCTCTGTGGGGTGTCTCTCACTTTCTGTGTGATCTCTCCACATGGGGGTCCAGAGTAACCAGACTTCTCCTGGAGGCTTCCAGAATGAGTGTCCCAAGAGACACCAGCAGAATACACACCGCCTTTTCAAACTTAGCACCGGAAGTCAGGGAGCATCGCTGTGACACATTCTACTTGTTGAGGCCCACACAAAAGCCCACTTGCCGTGGTTCAAAGGAAGGGAAGACAGACCTCACCTTTGATAGGAGTGCCAGGAAATTTGCAAACATGTTTTAAAACATTCCGGTTTATATATCAAATCATATATGCAGCAAATTTTACCTGTTACTGTCATCTCTCTCTTTGTATGGAGAGATTTACTTAGCACTTAACTTAGAATTTAGCATGACCACATATTCTATGGTTTCCTTCTGATGAGTTATGTTTCTCCGATTTGACTTCAGAGTTGTGCCAACTTCTAACATGTCCAATTACAGAAGAGTTTAAATCACAAGGGAATGAATTTATTTGGGGAAAAAACTAAAAATATGACTTTAGAGTTTAGGTCTCATTCTTTACTCATTTTCTTACATAGTTAATGACCCATTCAAGACATTCACTTTTCTTGAATTATTTTGGTAATTTATTTATTTCCTGGCAACTCATTAAATGTTGCCATTTTTCAAATTTGCAAGAATAGACTTGAATATTTATATTTAATTTGTAAGTATCCTTTTTATATTATTGCATCATATGTCTCATTTATAATTTTGGTTACTCATCTATATTTTGTTTTGATTTTATTTTCCTGAAATGTATCTTTTTTTTAATACTTTTCCCAAATACAGTCTCTTGGCTTTATTTATATTTTCTCCTTCCCCTGACCAGTAAGTAATTTTTTTTGGATTTATTATTTTTCTATATTTTCTGTGTTTTCTTAAAAAATCTCTTTAAGTTGTAAACATTGGGGTGCATGTGCCCCTTCAAATCTCATTTTTGTGTCCATTGGATAGATACATCGTAGTGCAATTGCTAGGTTATAGGATTGTTTTGTTTTTGGTTTTTTTGAGGCACTTCCATACTGTTTTCCAGAGCGGCTGCACCAGTTTGCATTCCCACAAGCAGTGCAAAAGGGCTCCCCTTTCTCTGCATCCTTGCCAACATCTGCTGTTCCCTGAGTTGTTAATTTTAGCCATTCTGACAGGTGTGAGATGGTATCTCATTGTGGTTTTGATTTGTATTTCTCTGATGATGAGTGATGTTGAGCATATTTTCATGTGTCTGTTAGCCATCTGGATGTCTTCTTTGGAAAATTGTCTATTCATGTCTTCTGCCCATTTCTTCACTGGGTTATTGGGGTTTGTTTTTTTTTTGGGTGTTGAGTTTGATAAATTCTTTATAGGTTTTAGATACTAAGCGTTTATCTGATATTTCATTTGCAAATGTCTTCTCCCATTCTGTTGGCTACCTTTTAGTTTTGTTGATTATTTCTTTCACTGTGCAGAAGCTTTTTATCTTTATGAGGTACCAGTAGTTCGTTTTTATTCTTATTTCCCTTGCCTCCAGAGACATGTCTAGTAAGAAGTTGCTGTGGCAGAGGTCAAAGAGGTTGCTGCCTGTTTTCTCTTTTAAGATTTTGATATTATTTGCTCTTACATTTAGATCTTTCATCCATTTTGAATTTACTTTGTGTATGATGTAAGAAAGTGGTCCAGTTTCATTCTTCTGCATGTCACTGTCCAGTTTCCCCAGCACTGTTTGCTGAAGAGGCTGTCTTTATTCCATTGGATATCCTTTTCCTTTGTCAAAGATTAGTTGGCCATACATTTGTGGGTCCATTTTTGGGTTTTCTACTCTGTTCCATTGATCTATGTGTCTGTTTTTATGCCAGTACTATACTGTCTTAGTGATTACAGCTTTGTAATACAGCTTGAAGTCTGGAATTATGATGCCTCCAGCTTTTCTTTACTTTTTCAGGATTGCTTTGGCTATTTGGGGTTTTTTCTCATTCTACACAAATTTGAGGATGGTTTGTTCTAGCTCTGTGAAGAATGCTGGTATTATTTTTATAGGGATTGTGTTGAATATATAGATTGCTTTGGGTAGTATCGACATTCTAACAATATTTATTCTTCCAATCCATGAGCATGGAATATTTTTCCATTTTTTTGGTAAACTTTTCAATTTCTTTCATAAGCTTTCTGTAGTTTTCAGTGTAAAGCAGTGCTGTCACAATAGCCAGCTTATGGAAAGAGCCCAAATATTCATCGACTGATGAATGGATAAAGAAGATGTAGTGTGTATGTGTGCGTATATATATATATATGTATATACACATGTATACATGTATACACATGCAGAAGAATATGTATACATACACACACACAATGGAATACTACTCAGCAATCAAAAAGAGCTAAATCTTGTCATTTCCAACGAGGATAGAACTAGAGTGAATTATTTTAAGCAAAATAAGTTTGAGAAAGACAAATATCATAAGATTTCACTCATGTGGACTTTAAGAAACAAAACAGATGAACATAAGGGAAGGGAAGAAAAAATAAGATAAAAAGAGAGAGGGTGGCAAACCAGAAGAGAATCTTAACTACAGAGAGCAAATTGAAGGTTGTTGGAGGGGAGTTGGGTGGGGGGATGGGCTAAATGGGTGATGAGCATTAAGGAGGGCACTTGTTGGGATGAGCACTGGGTGTTATAATATATAGGTGATGAACTGCTGGGTTCTACTTCTGAAACCCATATTATACTGTATGTTAACTAACTTGAATTTAAATCAATAAATTAAAAGAAAGTCTTTAAGTTAATAATTAATTTAGTTATATTTTTCATTTTTGTAAATGTTTATTATTTTTGAGAGAAAGAGAGACAGAGCACAAGTGGGGGAGGGGCAGGGAGCGGGAGACACGGAATCTGAAGCAGGTTCCAGGCTCTGAGCTGTCAGCATAGGGCACCACACAGTGCTCCAAGTCATGAACCCTGAGATCATGACTTGAGCCAAAGTTGGATGCTTCTCTGAGCCACTCAGGCACCCGCTTCATTTTTAATAGCAGACACATTTATATTTAAAGAACTTGCTACTAAATTTTGCTCCTTCTCATTTTGACTCAGGAAACAGGACAGCCAGGCAGCACCAAGGACCCCAGAGAGGTAGCACCTCTAAGTGTGTGTTCTGTCAGCTCTGTGTGCCTGTGAGATTCCCGCAGCTGCACTCAGGCCCTGGTAGACTGGATTCTGAACTGCGGTCTTGCCACTCAGGTGTAATATGACAAAGGGATGGAAGCTATTAGTAAGGAAGTAGTTGAAATGGCTAACATGGAACCTGCCTTTGGCTGGCTCTGTCAAGACTCCTGTCCTGGAACCCTAAGGGTAGGGAGGGTGTGGGCTGAGGGGTATGGGGTGGGGAGTGGCAGTGAGGGTTGGGCATGGGAAGTGGGGAGGGGGAGTGAGAGTTGGGGGTGAGGCATGGGATGTGGGGAGTGGCAACAAGTGTGGGTTGGAGTATGGGAAGTGGGGAAGGCAGTGAGATGGGCATGGGAAGTGGGGAGTAAGAGTGAAGGTTGAGCATGGGAGGTGGGGAGTGGGAGTGAGGGCAGGGGATGAGGCATGGGAAATGGGGTAGGAGGTGGGGTGCTGTTTCTGATCTAGCTCTAAGGCAGTTTGGGTCAGACCAATGTGGTCAAGATGGTGGAGCTCTTTGTTACCCTGATGCTGGTAAGAAATCCTTGAATGGCCTTGGGAAAGAAACAACCTGGCTGGCCTGAGAGGCATGTGAGAGCCCAAGGGAAACAGCATCCACAGGGAGCCAAACAAGCCTCAAGGCCTGAAACACAGAGTAGTTGTACAGCGAAAGAGGAGCTGATGGGGACGTGAATGAGGAACTGATTTAGACCACACCAAAGACTTAAAAAGGATCACACTTGAAAATTCACTCTGAAGTTTGCATTGCATGTACTTCAGAAAGAACAGTTGGGAAGCAGGATATTGCTTAAGAATATTTCGGTTATAAGGAATAAATACATACATGAATAAATGAATAAGCAAAACTCCTGGATATAGGGCACTTGCTGGAAGAGTCCTGGGAAAGCTGCCTTTCCATCTCCCCTCTTCCCTTCAAGGACAAATTCCTCAACTTGCAAACACTACAGTTCAAATAACCTGATCCCTTAACTCCATTCCTTAGCTGTGACCTTGTGCAAGTTGTTTAATTTGTCCCTCAGTGTCCTCATTTGTAAAATGGGGACAAAAATAGTACTTATGCCTAGGAATCTGAGTAAAGTTTGAATGAGTATCTATTTCTCTATCTCTCTATCTATCAATCTATCACCTATCTATCTAAGCACTTTCAATTAATGCCAGTTATTATTATAATGTCTGTTTTTTTTCCTGGTTATACATAGTTTCCAAATCACTCCAGATCTCTCTGAAAATTCTTACTCCTACCTGCCATGTCTCATCAGCCCTCACTACTACCCTCCGGTGCCCTTACAACCTTCACTTGCCTTGACTCAAGCCTTAATTACCTCAGTTTACCCCGTACAACTTTCTCCCCCAACTAATTGAAAGCTCAGCTCTGCTTTAGTGGTTTCCTTGTTATTTTATTATTCATCAAGTCTAAACTCCTTTGATTGACATTCAAGGCTTTACTCCATCCTTTGCTATGGAGACATACACACACATGTACATCTACATACTTATACATACACACACACATATATACAGAGAGAGTTTTGTTTGTGTTTTACATAAATGGTAACTTATCGTGTGTTGTATGTAACACTTCCTCCTTAACTTTACATGATTTTATATATTGAGCTAGCTTTTTTTTTTTTAAACCAGTGTCTTCCTGATTCCCAGGTTCCTGCTGTTATGCCCAGATTTCAATATCATCCCCAAAAACCAGAGACCGCCAGGGAGACCGAGTCACGCATGCAAAAGCAAAGGGCATTTATTATTACGGGCTTATAAGCTCAGGCTCACAGACTTCACCAGTGCAGTTGGTCCATGCTGAGAGCCCTGAACAAGGGCTGAGCAGGGTTTTTATGGGCTTTGGGAAGGGGAAGTTACAGGAAATTGAGACACAGGTACAGTGATCCAATCATTATCCCATAACATCATTGGCAGTAACTTTAACCATACACGTTGTCCAGAGTGTTCGTTGCTTTTGGCGGGACCCAATCACAACATTCAGAGTGTTAACCAATTATAGAGTGGACTCAGGACCCTCATGTAGGGTGTGGGTGTAACTAGCCTTAAGCAATAAGTGATTATCTATAGCTTCTATCTCTAGGCCTGCCCTTAGGAATGTTAAGCATTTTAGCTGGTTGCTTCTGATTGGGTGTTACTAGGGTGGTCCCTGGTTGAGCAATCTGTGCCCTTTTATTGTCTAATGATTCTGAGAAACCGACACTTAGGCCTCCAAGGTCAGAGGGGAAACTTGAAGCCTGTCATGGAGTCAGTTTGGTTCAGACCTGTGTCCTTTCACTGCTTCTGTGACAGTGTTCACTCTCTGCCCGGAGTCTGTGTTTTAGGGAGGATGGACTCAATCCTCTGCCCCAGGAAGTTTTCAGTTTGTCCATATTAGTCGTTTTGATTTTATTCCCTTAATGAAGGCCTGTGCAACTGTTAAAAAGAATGAGCGAGCTCAGTATATGAAGACATGAAAAGGTAAGGGGGAAAATAGATGCACATATGGTAAGCTGCTGCTATCGGTGATGGCTTGGACCGGAAGCACAGCTGACCAGTCAGATGCAGGGAATTCCCAGGAAAGGCTCTTCTTTTCTTTTCTTTTCTTTTTTTTTCCCTCTCTTCTCCTCTCCTCTCCTCTCCTTTCCTTTCCTCTTTTTTCTTTTCTTTTCTTTCCTTTTCTTTTCCTTTCTTTTCTTTTCTTTTCTTTTCTTTTCTTTTCTGTTCTGTTCTGTTCTCCCCTTCCCTGCCCTCCCCTCATGGGTTTTAATGGCAGATTGAGAGAAGTCATGTCATGGACCACCCTCGGCATTCTAGTCCAGTGTCCCTGTCATGTCCTTCCCTACGTCTCCATAAACAAATGCATTCCCCAGGTCAGCCTTCCCTTCCTCTGAGAAGCCTTTCTTTTGTGTTTCTGATAGACTTAAACCTTCCTTGGGGCACTTGGGTGGCTCAGTCGGTTGAGGTTGAGAGCCCGACTCTTGATTTCAGCCCAGGTCATGATCCCAGCGTTGTGGAATGGAGCTCTGTATTGGACTCCGTACTGAGCGTGGAGGCTGCTTAAGATTCTCTCTCCCTTTCTCTCTCTCTCTCTCCCTCTGCCCCTCTTCCTTGCTCACACGTGCACACTCTTTCTCTCTCAAAAAATGTATGAAAAGAAAAAGAAAAGGAGTTAAACTTTCCTTGTCTACACAGCTTTCTTCCTAATGTACTTCAGTTTTTGGTTGTATAACATTGTTTATAGGGCCAAACTCTGTAACAAACTCTTTTTATGCACACATCTCATTTAATCCCTATGACAACTGGTTTAGCTGGTGTTATTATTGACATTTTACAGTTGAGAAAATTGAAGCATAGAAAGGTTAAATGACTTTTCCAAAATTACTCAGCCAGTAAAGGCAGAGATGGTATTTGAGATCAAGTCTGCCTCACTCTAAAGCTTTATTCTTAGCCATCATGCTGTGTTCCACACCAATCAAGGCCATACAGATGTGTGGCTGTAAGTTTCTGGAAAGCTGTGGGTTGCATCTTACCACTCTCTGTTGACTTCTCTGTTCACAGTCTTTGGCACATAGGGGACAGGGGGACATGTCATGGGGATGGTGAACTCAGAAGGCTTATTAGGGAGTGTTTTGGGATCAGTACCAGGGAAGGGAAGGGAAGGGAGACAAAGGGAGACAGGGGAGGGAAGGGATGTAGAGGGAAAGGCAGAGAAGGGAAGGGAAGGGAAGGGGAGGGAAGGGGAGGGAAGGGAGAGAGGAGAGAAGGTGAGGGAAGGAAGGGAAGAGACGGGGAGAGAAAAGAAAGAGGGAAGGGAGGGAGGGAGCAGGATTGGGTAGAAGGGTGGGTTGGTCTGTGGTAAGAGTCTCAGTGGAAACTTCAGCTGACTCTACAAGGAGGCGGGAAGATGGGATGAGTCTTCAGAGTTGTCCTCACTTGGGGAGATAGCACTGAGCCTTTATACCACCGTGTGCCTCATTGCTGGATATGGGCTGCTCTGAAAAGGGGGGATGGCTTCCTTCCTGTGACTTCCTCCCCAAACAGGACAGCAGAGGGAATTTGGTGTGGGCACTCCCAGCAGTTGGGAGAGTAAGTCCTTCATTCCTGAAGGGACCTGGTGGTGCATCAAGGCCTCTACCTTACCCCTGTGTACCATGTTGTTTCTGAACAACCTCCCCTACACTTGCTTCTACTTTGGGCATTTCTGAGCTGCTGCCCATCTCTTTCAGATGCAGATTTGGACCAGATACAGCCAGGGCATGTGTTCTTTACCAAGCATCCAGGAGGTGGTAGCCTCAAACAATGGATGCCCTTAAAAACATCTTGCTGGCCTGGCATTTGTGTGCCTGATTTCAGTACTCCTTGGTGTGCTGTGGTCTCTACCCCATCAGGCTGTCTTCCTGCTTTGGGGGTTGTTGTGAGGCTCCCCAGAGACTGATGGATTGGAGCAATACCTCACTCCCTGGCCCCAGCAAGATTGCTCACTACTGCCCTGCCCCGTCTCCCATTCCCCTGTCACCCCAAGCAGGGAGGGCCTCAGCCTCACTCTCCAGGGCAGCTCTTGGTGACCATGGGGCATGGTGACTTGAACATAGCAAAAGTCTTACCTCTCACAGTTAGAGAAATGCTAACGGTGCCTTGTGCTCTCCAGGCAGCCTCAGCTGTGGGCCTTACAAGGTATCATGCCAATTAGCCAGGCTGTGGCCATCTGACAAAGGGACCTGCAGGAAGAGGCAGGAGTGGGGGCCAGAGGTATTGAATGAGGTCATTCCCAGAAATGCCATCTTTGTCTTTTGCTCACACATTTGTGTCACTCCAAAGATAACTTGCCCAGCTTTAAATTACTCCCATCCAGTATAGGACCAGTGGTCAAACCACACTATAGGGAGGAGGCTAGCAGTCATATTCTAGGGGTTGAAGCCAAGTCCCTTTCTTACCAAAAACTGTGGGGTCAGCTGGACCTGACTGGGAACCAAAGACAAACTTAGAAAAGCAAGGAAAGCACTTAGAGCAATGCAAGCCACAGCTCCTGAGGGCATCCAGGGATCACAGGGTAGCCACTCTGGTTTCCAAGGGTTATAATGCAGTAACTCAAGAGGACCAGATCAATGTGGAAACAGGTTAGACACAAGGAAGCTGGGATGGGAGTGGCATGTTCAAGTCTAGCAGCTGGCCTCTGCTCTCCCAAGGGGCCTATCAGTAATGCTGGTGGCTATGATGTCACTGGTCTGCAGCCGGATAGTAGGGAGAATAGGCAGCGTTGGTCTGTGCAGTTGGAAGTGACCTGCATATAGTTACTACCTCATCATTTGAGAAACATTAGCTGAGCTTCAATTCTGTTATTGTTACAGATTCAAAGCTGACTAAGACTCAAATGTCCTCTGCTCTCTATCGATCCAAAAGCAGGAGAGTGAACATATAAGCTTATTTGTTTGAAGAAAGATACAGAATATTTTTATTCTAGAGAATTTCAGACATATGCAGAATAGGATAAATAATTGAATAACACTCCACGTATTAATCTCCTTTTTTAGTTACCACCATAATACCAAAAGATGTTACCTACCTTCCCCTATGTACTGTTTCCTCAGGCAACCTTGACTTCATATCACTTCATCTCTAAATAGTCTAGTCTATCTCTAGGTGACAGTGACTTTTAAAAACATAACCACAGTACCAATCATGAACAATGATTCCTTAGTATCATCAAATAGAAAATTAGTATTAAAGTTTTTTTTTGATTGTCCTATAAATGTGTGTTTCTGAACTGTTACTTTATTTAAATCAGTATGCAAACAAGATAAAACCTGTATAATTACTTCATGTAGGTCTCGTAGCAGAGTTGTGGACCTTTGTGGCTGAGATCATCAGGAAGTGCACCCTGGATTTGCCTCCAGGGGGGTTTGCAGATGGTTATGAGCACTGGCTTCAGGATCCTGCTGTGGGATCCGGAGCAAGCAAACATCTCAGAGTCTCAGCTCCTCATCTGCATAACCCATAGCATTGTTGTAAATATTAAATGAAACAATCCACATCCTAAGCTTGGATCCCTCTGGCAGCGGAGTGGAGGGGCGGGCTCGGGAGGAGGGCAGCCAGGCCTGAAGTCATAGCAAGAGCCCTGCAAGGAGATAGTGATGCCCTGAACCAACCAGTAAATACAGGGATGGAGAAGGAATGTGGCTG
This sequence comes from Mungos mungo, assembly GCA_004023785.1. NCBI lineage: Eukaryota > Metazoa > Chordata > Mammalia > Carnivora > Herpestidae > Mungos > Mungos mungo. Next base: position 32,113 of record PISW01007702.1, read on the forward strand.
AAGCAGTCTGGACAACAGTATGTGCTCAATAAATTCTGAACATCATTATAATAGCAATAATGAAAGCAAAGAAAATGTTTAGGTCTGTAAATGTGTAGCCTTGTACAGAGTAACGAAGAGGTAATATGTATTTGCAGGCAGAGATAATAAACAGCTTTATCTAAAGGCAATAATTGGAAATCTGGCATATTTGATAAATGGTGAGAAGGCCCATGAGTTAAGGGTGTCAGGTGATGAGACTGGTCATGTAGGTTGCGGCCAGGCCATTCATCAAGGGTTTTGTGGGAAGAGCTAAAGAGTTGGGGCTTAATCTTGTAAGCATGGGGTGGGGAGCAGGCACAGGTCCATGGGGGAGCAATGACCTTGGATTCCTCTGGCACCAGAGTGGAAAGGCAGGCCTGGGAGGAGAGCAGCCAGGCCTGAAGTCATAGCAAGGAGACAGTGATGCCCTGAACCAACCAGTAAATACAGGGATGGAGAAGGAACGTGGCTGAGGCAGTCTGGACAAGATTTAGTGAAAGATTAAATGTTGGCAGGTAAGGAGAGAGGAGAATTTAAGAACTACTGCAGACTTTCTGGCTCAGCTACCAACTAGAAACCAATGCCTCTGACTGTGATTATAAACACTGAAGTCTGAGCAAGTTTCAGTGATGGGGATGATGAATTTTGCTTGGGATGCATGCCACAAGGGCTGCCTGCAGGACACCCAGGTGAGACTCGGCTCTTACTTCTACAGCTTCAAATGCCCTAGGAATCACTTAGAGGGAGAATAGAGGAGGGAAGCTGACGCCTGGTGTGTCTCCCTTGCCTAATCCAGATCTTGCTAGGAAATCTGACAGCTCCTTGCACTGAACAGATTCCAGGAGGAACTGATGGCCTTTTCAAAGGCCACATCATAAATGCAGTACTGATGGCAGGTGAATAAAATCCAGACTGATTTATCTGAAATGTGTCCAGTCACTGGACAACATGGTTCTGACAGAGAGAAAGGACCCTACAGTCTACCAAGCCATAAGTCTTGAATGTCCAAACCCTTTGATAATCTGATGATCCTAATCAAGCAACTCATCATTTTGTCTCACCTTCCTACATTTTCCCATTTCTCATCCTCAGCTCAGACCAAAGGGCCTACCATAAGAGAAAATATTTTGCTTGGGATATGGACGGATTTTTCTAAAGTAAATGTCCAAATGTAAAATGATTATTTTAGGAAGAGGAGGAACTTCCTGTCATTGAAGGGTGGTTGGCCATTCAAGTAAAGGTATTTAAAAAGGGGGTTGATGCCTTGAGTTGGTGGTGCTGTAGAGGATGGATCTGATGACTCGGTGGTGGGGGGGAGGTACTCTTTGTTGTGAAACCAAACTTATCAGTATTGGTTTAGGAGTTGGTATAAAAAGTAAGTTCAAATTCCTTGATGTGTCTCCTATCAAGAGGCAATAAGGTTTATGTTCTCTCCTCTTGTGTCTGGGGAATTGTGACCATTTCAACAAGCAGAATTTGAGGTAGTGACACTATGTGGCTCCTGAGCTTAGGTTGTAAAAGATCATGTAGGATATAGTGAACTCTCTGATAACATTTTATCTGAATCCTGCCTCTTAGAATTCCTCTATTATGCAGTGAGGAAGCTCAAGTCACATGGAGAAGATATATGTGGTTGTGCTGGTCAACATTCCCAGACGAGCCCAAACTTTGAGTCTTCCGAGCCCAGGTGTCAGGCAGGGGAGTGCACAAGCTTCCAAGTGAGCCCCTAGCTCTTCAGATCATCCCCAGGCAATATGGTCTTCCAAGCTGGGGCACCATATTTCCTAGAGCAGTGCCCTGTCACAGTCCCTGATCCATGGAATCTGGGAGTAAAAGAAAATGAGCGTTGTTTATGTCACTGTGTTCTGGGGTGGCTGATTAAGTAGCAACAGAAAGTAGAACAGCACGTGAACAGTTCTGAGTAATGGGAAACAAGGGGTAATTGATTAGGAAGTTTGTGGGAAAGGTTTTCCTCTCATAAGAAGGGGAAGTGGTTTGAAAAAAAAAATGCTTCTTTCTTCCCACCTTTCATGATGTTGGAAGAGCTTGATGTTTGAAGAACTACAGCCATCCTGAGACCATGTGGGCAAATTTAGGAAAGTGGTAGGGGAAGCCTTCTAGGGCCCTGACAGTGTTTAGCTGGGGATCGCCTTCTTTGGATTTTTCATTATGTAAAACAGTGTATATATACTTTGTGTTGAAGTCACTTGCATTTAGGTTCTCTATTTCTCACTGGCTGAATTAATGACCTTTCCAGTTCAGACCTATTGTACTATTGCATTTCAGCTCTCTCTGCTTTTATTCCAAAACGTTGTTCTGTCCCAATTCTATTAGAATTTTTAATTTTTTTAAAAACTTTTTTTTAATGTTTATTTATTTTTGAAACAGAAAGAGGCAGAGTTGAACAAGGAAGGGGCAGAGAGAGAGGGAGACAAAGAATCTGAAACAAGCTCCAGGCTCTGAGCTGTCAGCACAGAGCCCGACACAGGGCTCGAACCCACAAACCATAAGATCATGACCTGAGCTGAAGTCAGATACTTAACTGACTGAGCCACCCAGGTGCCCCTATTAGAATTTTTTATACTCTTCAAGGACTATTGCATTTGTGAAGACTTCTGTATTCATTTTTCTTAACAAGTGATCTATGTTTACCATGGCATCCCATGACCCAATTCATATCTTCACCTGTACATTTTTATACGTTTTCTCTCCTACTAATTGATATCAACAACACTGAATATCCAATACAGCACATTTCTTCATTTATTCAAATCTTTACTTTATGTCCCTCATTATGTTTGGTAAAGTTTTTGCATATAGGTCATTTACTTTTTTTTTCTGGGTTTATACAGATACATACATATTTGTAATCACTTTTGTTGTTCCTATTTGTGTTGTCCTCTCTCATGGGTGTCATTCTTCAAGTCTTCAAGATTTATTCTTTTTCACACTAGTTTTCATATTTAATGAGTGACTACTATATGTTGGGGCTAACTCACTTGTATTTACTGTTACTACAGGAAACAATAATAATTGGTAATATTAATATTAGGCATATCCTATTAGCTTTAGATGAGTTAGCTCCTCGAATCCACACAATACTCTGAGAAAGGTATCATTACATCTTTTTTTTTTTTTTTTTTTTTAGCGAGATAAGTCAGGCAGAGAAGGATAGATACCATATGTTTGCATTCATAGGTATCATTACATCTTAATTCATTTTATACATTAGAAAACTGAGAAAGGGAAAATTTGAGTAAGTTGGTGGTGGTCTCATCACCCGTAAGGAGCAAAACCGGTGATCACACTCAGAGGTCCAGCTTTTGAGCCTGTGTTCCTAACCAATGGGCTATAGTGCCTAAATGGACATGGGGTTACATTTTAGGGTAAGAGAAAGAGATTAAATAAATGCAGAAGTGAACTGTTTGGAGTTGGTTGTGGTAAGTGCAGTAAGACAAAGTACAAGGTCTGAGGAGTGTCTGATAATTTCACTCACCTGGCCTGGGAAGGAGGAGAAAGATCTCCCAAAGAAAGTGGTATTTCAGCTTTGACATGAAGGATGACCAAGAAACAATCAGGCAAAGGTGTCAGGAGGGGAGCACTTCAGATGGAGTCACTAGTATGTGGGAGGATCTTGAGGATTCTGAGAGCCCTGGGATGGCTACACATCCCAAGTACTCAGAGAGAGCAGAGGGAACAAAAGGAAAACACTGGTTGAGGCTGAAAATGTTGAGCCTCATGTGTCTCCTGAGGATTTAGACTTTCTCTTAGGAGCGGTGGGAGACAATTGATGAATTGGGAGGAGGCAATGGTATATTTTGCTATTGAATAGGAGTTGGTATGGAGGGCGGCTAGAGAGGAAGTGCATGAGTTAGCTATTTGGGGGTCCAGGGAAGAGTCTGATAATGCATGTAGAGATGGTCAGCTGTAGTTAGACTTCAGGTATAATTTTTTTCCAGTTAAATATAAAAGCCTTGATGATGGCTTACAGGTAAGGGATGAGGGAGAAAGTTGTTTTAGGGATGACATTCGGGGCTTTTGTTCCCCTGATCCGCTATTTGTGATTGGTGCTCTTTGGTAAGTTGTGAAATAAGCTGAGGAAGAAAATGCATTTGTTTTATATTCTCAACAAATATTTATTTATAATTATTATTTTTTTAAATTTTCATCCAAGTTAGTTAGCATGTAGTGCAATAATGATTTCAGGAGTAGAATCTAGTGATTCATCCCCTACATATAACACCCTGTGCTCATCCCAACAAGTGGCCTCCTTTATGGCCCTTGCCTATTTAGCCCATGGCTCCACACACAGCCCCTCCAGCAAACCTTATTTTGTTCTCTAAGAGTCTCTTATGTTTTGTCCCTCTTCCTGTTTTTATATTATTTTTGCTTCCCTTTCTTTCTGTTCATCTGTTTTGTATCTTAAATTCTATATATGAGTGAAGTCATATGATATTTGTCTTCCTCTGACTAATTTTGCTTAGCATAATACACTCTAGTTCCATCCACATTGTTGCAAATGACAAGATTTCAGTCTTTTTGATTTTGATTTGATTATCAATAGCACTGCTATAAGTATTGGGGTACATATGTCCCTTTGAAATAGCACACCTGTATCCTTTGGATAAATACCTAGTAGTGCAATTGTTGGGTTGTAGGGTAGTTCTATTTGTAATTTTTTGAAGAACCTCCATACTGTTTTCCAGAGTGGCTGCACCAGTTTGCATTTCCACCAGCAGTGCAAAGGAGATCCTCTTTCTCCACATCCTGGCCAGCATCTGTTGTTGTCTGAGTTGTTAATGTTAGCCATTCTGACAGGTGTGAGGTGGTATCTCATTGTAGTTTTGATTTGTATTTCCCTGATGATGAGTGATGTTGAGCATTTTTTCATGTGTCTGTTAGCCATCTGGATGTCTTCTTTTGAGAAATGTCTATTCATGTCTTTTTCCCATTTCTTCATTGGATTATTTGTTTTTTGGCTAATGAATTAGATAAGTTCTTTAGTTTTTGGATACTAACTCTTTATCTGATATATCATTTGCATATATTTTCTCCCATTCCATCAGTTGCCTTTTAGTTCTACTAATTATTCCCTTCAATGTGCAGAAGCTTTTTATTTTGATGATGTCCCAATAGTTCATTTTTCTTTTGTTTCCCTTGCCTTCAAAGACATGTTCAGTAAGAACTTACTGTGGTCAAGGTCAAAGAGGTTTTTGCCTGCTTTCTCCTCTAGGATTTTGATGGCTTCCTGTATTACATTTAAGTCTTCATCTATTTTGAGTATATTTTTGTGTATGGTGTAAGAAAATGGTCCATGTTCGTTCTTCTATATATTTCTGTCCAGTGTTCCTAGCACCATTTGATGAAGAAACTGTCTTTATTCCCTTGGATATTCTTTTCTGCTTTGTCAAAGATTAGTTGGCCATATGTTTGCAGGTCCATTTCTGGGTTCCCTATTCTTTTCTTAAAATTAAAAAAATTTTTTTTATTTATTTTTGAGAAAGAGAGAGACAGAGTACAAACAAGGAAGGGGCAGAGAAAGAGGGAGACACAAAGTCTGAAGCAGGCTTCAGGCTCTGAGCTGTCAACACAGAACCTGATGTGCTTAATTAACTGAGCCACCCAGGCACCCACTGGGTTCTCTATTCTGTTCCATTGATCTGAGTATCTGTTTTTGTGCCACCACCATACTGTCTTAGTGATTATAGCTTTGTATAGCTTTACATTCACCTGGGGGAAGGAAGAATTAAAACTAATCATGACTAATTAATTTTAATAGTAAAAAATAAATCAAGATGTTGAGGAAGCTATGAAAGTTTATACTTAGAGTCCTGACTTGGTCAAGGAGGGTAAGATTCATTTTCCTATGTGGAGAATGGACTTGGTGGGGGTGAGGACACTGGATGTAGGGAGAACAGTTGAGAACATCTTGCAAAGTGAGAGTTCAGAGTGTCATTGGTAGAAATGGGAAGACATGGACGATTCTGAAAGCTCTTTGGTTTGTAAAGTTGACATGAATTGTGAGGAAAAGGGAAGTTTTCAGAATATCTCTACAAAGTTTTCCAGTCGAGTAGTGGATGTTGGTGCCATAGGGATACTATGCAGGAGGAGCAAACTTTACAGAAAAATACTATGTTTAAAGTCCTTGTTAAATACCCAAGTGGAGAAGGCTGTTTATTAGTGTCTGGACTTAGGAGAGTTTTAGGCTGCAGGTCCACGTGGGGGGTAAACAAATAGAAGGCACTTAAAGTTAAAGGAGCAGATGAAGTCCTCTATGAAAAAAAGTAGAGAGGAAGAAGAAAAGAAAATTCCAAAAGAAATGTAACATTTAAAGACTGGAATTAAATGGTAAGTTTTAAGTTATGTGAATTTTACCTCAATAATTAAAAAAAAAAAACCCTCAGTCACAAAGAATAGAACTAGTCAAGAAGCCTGAAAAGTAGTGGCTAAAGAGATTGGAGTAAGGTACCCTGGAAGTCAAGGAAAGAAGGTGTTTCCACAAGGAGTTGGTGGTCATTTGCACCTCATATGGATGGAAGACCAATAAAGATGAAAGATATAAAGAAAATGTCCAAAGAATGTATGTCTTATCTTATTGTTTGTATTCTATATCTTGTTCCTAGAACAGTGTTTGGCACTGATAGTGGGTGTTCAATATTTGCTTGTTGAAAGAATAAAATGAAAATATCAGAGCCATTTAGCTTCTTAGTGGACACAAAGCACAGCTAAGAATGGTGTAAATATCAACTAGAAGGTAAGGAGATGGAACTAGAGCTTGTAGCCAAATCTTTAAATAAGTTTGGCTTGGAAATAGAGGAACAAGGCATCTGCTGGAAGGAGGCTGTGAAGTCCAAGCTGGGTGTACTAAAAAACAAACAAACAAACAAAACCCCAAAAAGATAGTTAGGGACAAAATGTGTTCTAAGGCATCTGGAAAAAATTCAGTATAGTGGAAACAGGAAGATGCATGTCAAAGAGGGAGAATCACTGGGGTAGGTTCTTGAAGGAGCAAGAAGTTTGATGGGGATGGAGATTTGCCAGAAAGGGCTGTCTTTCTCCTATAACAAGAAGAGAGAAGGAGAATACAGGAACCAATGTGAGTATATTGGTAGATTTGGAGGTGGAAAGTGGAAGAAGTTGTAGTCTGATATTATCAATGAAGAATAAGCCAAGATCATCAGCAGAGAGGGTGGTGGGAAGAGGAAGTCAGAGTTTTCAGGACATGAAAATGTGTATTCTCTGAGAAGTGAAAAATGTTCAGCTAAACAGGATTGAGGGCTCCCTGAGGTTAATGGACAGGTTTGTATCATGATACCAGTCTATGGAGATTGTGTGTTCACTAGCCTATGCTAATGACCTCTGATTAACTTGACACATCTTTATGGATTACCTACTGTGTCCCTGTGGTAGAATCTAGGAAGGGTACAACATAACCACAGTGTAGACATTGTCCTCGTGACACATAATGATCAGTGAGGGAGACACACATTCGTAAAGAAACCACACAGAAAGGTGTAAAATTCAACTGTGATAAGTGACTTAAAGAAGTGGAGCCAGAAGTTCTAGAATGGTAGAGTGAGGATTTTTATAAGTCTGCTCTTCTATAAAAGCAGCAAAGACAACAGGAAAATCATCCAAGTCAACTTTTGCAGAACTTTGGAAATTAACCAAAGGCTAGAAAGGACCTAAAGAAATTTTGAGAAAAGTGACTGATTCTCAGTAAGAACAGTGAACTCTTGGCATGGCACCTTGCCTTGTTCCCAACTCCCTTCCCCCAGATTCACAGTGGCCTTAAAAATTAGAGGCTTTAGACATAGTAGCTACAAAAACCAGAGGCACTAATAGCCACTGGAAGGGCCACACTGAGTTGGACTCCTCAAAAGCCCCATCCCCAGAGAAGCGCCACTATGTAACTTGTGTGCTACCTTCTTGGAAAAGACTCTTGTACCTTGACCCTCTTCTGTGTTTTTTTTTTTTTATTGAAATCTAACTCACATACCATATGATTCACCTATTTTAAAGTGTAGAATGCAAGAGTTTTTAGTATTTTCAGAGTTGTGTAAGCATCACCACAATCCAATTTTTAATTTTTTTAAATGTTTTTTTATTTATTTTTGAGAGACAGATAGAGACAGTGAGAGCAGGGGAGGGTCAGAAAGAGAGGGAGACAGAGAATCTGAAGCAGGCTCCAGGCTCTGAGCTGTCAGTACAGAGCCAAACGTGGGGCTGGAACTCACAAACCATGAGATCATGACCTGAGCTGAAGCTGGACACTTAGTGGACTGAGCCACCCAGGTGCCCCAACACAATCCAATTTTAGAACAAAAGACCCACAAACCAAAATCGCCCCTCAAAGAAATACCATACCCATTCACAGTCACATCTCATTCCTTCCCCCTCTCTCCCCAGCCCCATGCAAATAATAATCTACTTTTCATCTTTATAGGTTTGCATATTCTGGGAATTCATATAGATGGACTCCTACAAGCTGCGATGTGATCAGTAATGACTGGCATCTTTCACATGAAATAAGGTGAATTCATTGACGAACCTTGGTCACAAAGATCTTATGTTTTCGTCTACGAGTCTTGTAGTTTTAGCTGTTATATTTAGGTCTGTGATCCACTTTGAGTTGTTTTGTATATGGTTGTGGCATAGGGGTTTAAATTCATTCTTTTTAATGTGGATACCCAGTTATTGAGAAGACTGTTATAACCCCCACTGAATCATCTTGGCACCTTGTCATGCATCAGTTGACCGTAAGTCTCAACTCTCAATTCTATTCCATTGATCTACATATTTATCCTTAAGTCAGAATCACATTGTCTTGATTGCTGTAGCTTTTTAGAAAATACTAAGATCAGGAAATTTGAACATTCCAATTGTATTTTTTTTTTTCAAGATTGTTTTGGGTATTCTAAGTTCCAGAGCTGAAATATAACACATAGACAGGGTTTGGGGATAAAGAGAAACAATAGTTTTATTACTTTGCCAGGCAAAAGGCCTGCAGCAGGGCTAATGTCTTCAGGGCAGCAGACCCGCCTGGGGTAAAAGATGGAGGGGTTTTATAGGAAAATACGGGATCTGGATGGTCTCGGTAGGAATCTGGCATGTGCTGCCAGCTGCGGGCTTCAAGTCTTCAAGGCAGTGGCCTGACTGGTGTTGGCACTGGCATCCGAGTCTCCTTACTAAGTATACATTGAGGTCAGTGAGATGTCAATATCAATACCAAGTTCCTGGAACAGAGGATTTTGCAAAAAAACAAGTCAGGGGGAGGGGGAAGCTTCAAGAATGAGGAAGGGAAAAATGTTTGTTTATGTTCCCTTTAAAGTCAAGCCTTGCTAAAGCACTAGTTTGTCTGTCTTAATTTCTATAATTAAGTTTCCATAACAGTTTCCCTTCCATTTCCACATGAATTTTAGGACCAGTTTGTCAATTTAGACACCCCCTGCTGCCCCCACCTGCCACCGAAGGGCAGCTATAATTTCAATAGGTATCATATCAAATCTATGGTTCAGTTTGGGAGCTTCATCACTTAGCACTATTAAGCCTTCTGCTGCATGAATGTGAAAGGTCATTCCTCTTATTTTGACCTTCTTTAATTTCTTTTAAAAGCCATGACAAGCTTTAAGTTTCCCCTCTAAACTAGAGGGTCCAAGGGTCAGTCTCTCCGGAACCATTAGGCGGTTATACATTACCCGGGGCAGAAGAGACCACTTTGCGGTATCCAATTTGGAAAGCCCAGCTACCTCTCCCCACATTCCTAAAGGTGAGGCCTACAGATAGGAACTTTAGATAGGACCCTGCTACCTAATGTTAAAGTTAACCCGATAGTCACCGAACAAGACCCTGAATTCGCTCTGTAATTGGTTAATTTCAAAGATACCCTAAATGCTGTAATTGGGTCCCACCGAAAGTAACGAACGCTCTAAACAATGTGTATGGTTAAAGCTGCTGCCAATACTGTTGTACCATTATGATTGGGTCACTGTACCTATGTCACAATTTCTTGTAACTGCCCCTTCCCAAACCCTATAAAAACCCTACTCAGCCCTTGTTTGGGGCTCTCAGCACGGATCCACTGCATTGGTGAAAGCTGTGAGACCGAACTTAGGCCCGGAGAGCCTAAGCCGTAATAATAAATGCCCTTTGCTTTTACATGCGTGACTCGGTCTCCCTGGCAGCTTCTGGTTTTGGGGTGATATTGAAATCTTGGGCATTACAAATCGTGACTCTGCAACCTTGTCGATTTGTGTTTGGCTTTTGACAGTTTATTAGATGTCTAGGTTTGGATCTCTTTGTGTTTAACTTGTAGTTTGTTGAACTGCTGGCATGTGTAGACCAATGCTTTTCATTGCGGGGTGTGGATCCTACTTTGAGTAAGAAGACATAGCTAAGGGCGCCTGGGTGGCCCAGTTGGTTAAGCCTCCGACTCTTGGTTTGTGTTCAGATCATGATCTCACAGTTTTTGTAAATTTAAGCCCTGCATTAGGCTCTGTGCTGGCAGTGAGGAGCCTGCTTGGGATTCTCTCTTTCTGCGCCTACCCACTTGTGCTTTCTGACTTTCTCAAAATAAATAAATAAACTTAAAAAAGAAAAAACAAGGATGCATAGCTGCGTGTTGTTCAAATCTTTTAATCAGTGATAGTTTCCTAAACACCTTGCTTTTAGTGCATTCTTTCCTTTCTTCCTTTCCCCCATTTTTCTCTCTTACAATGGCTTTTTTCTCTTAAAATTTTATTTTGAAATGTTTTGCATATTTACAAGTAATACAAAAAGTTACAAAATAGCTATGTGGGTCTATCCCTGCTTACACAAACACTATCAGTTTGGTGGAAGATACTTGTGAGTTTTTCTTTGTCTTAAAATTTCTATCCTCCAGAATATTTAGGTTTAGTTTTATCTAGACTGTATTTCCCCCCATCTTAAATTTCAAATGAATGTGCTTCAGTTGGCTTTTTGGATCTGGGAAAGGCATTGTCTTCCCAAAGCCCATTGTGTGAGCATTTCAATTCAGGACTGAAGGAGGAGGTCAAAGAGAGGATGTGGCCTCTGGTTGACCCCTGAGCTGGCTCCTCCCCACCTTCTCCATTCTTGGTTTGTATATTATCATCATTTTTATGGTGGGAGCTGTTTCAGGGACATAGTTGGAGAGAGTAAGGTTTTAAGACTGATTGGACGGTATACATGTCTGAATGCAGTGAAGGCTTCCACGTAAACTTTAAGATTTGAGAGGCCAGTGCAGAGCTAGCTCTATTTGTCCTATGACCACCAAGCAGACTTCGTAAGTAAGTTCTTTGGCTTATTCAACCTGCCACCTACCACCTACAGACCTGGAGTGACCTGTCTCTTTCTTCACTCTCTCCTTGCCCTTGGTGTCCAGGCTCAGTTTGGGAACCAACAAGATCTCTACAAAACTGAATCTGGTCCACTGTGCCATCGAAACACCCAGTCATTCATTTTCCACCGCCTGATTTCTTTTTCAGGGGAGACTGCGGATGAAAGGTGGAGATACAACTTACAGCACTGCCTCGTGGCCTCTGTGACTGAATCAGGATGTCGAATCGCTGCAGAAATACCCCAGTGTTTGTTTTCCTTATCCGTAGAAATCAGAGGGCTGGAAAGTATGAGTGATACTGAGTCTTTGCAAGTTTGACTCCTCCTCTTGCAGACATTATCCAGAATGTTCCCTATTTTTTGAGTGAGTAAACGCAGGTCCAGACAACACGAGCTTAGTAGGACTTGCCCACGCAATGGCTCATGTTTGTGGGTAGGTAAGAGTTGTGGTTAGGCATGATACCGGCAATCTTGTATTAATATGGACATAATCTTTGAAAATGGCCCCTAAGGGAGATCAGGATAAAAAGGTGTGCTTAGCTTTTTTAAATAAATGACATGTAACCCGAGTACACGAATTAGGAAACCCATTCATGTGTCCCAGGGTTAAGAGGCCAGCAGCCTGGCATGCTCGGGCACAGAGAACACAGACATGGTGGGCAGTAATGTGATTCCCCTCTACAAGCCCCTGGAAGGATGGCTCTGAGGATTTCCCCTTGGCCGTCAGGTTCTTCAGCAATTTCTGACTGCTCCTCGGCTTTGTGCTTTGTGGGTTATTGTTCCCCACCTCACTTTTGTGTTTCGCTTCTGTTCCGGTGGTTGTGCCTGGTCTGGTGGTTGTGCCTGGTACTTCTCAGGGCTGACACTGGCCCTGCTTCTGTTGTCATATTCAGCTTCTTCCTTTGGAGCTTTTATAGAGTTCCTCCCCCCACCCTCCTGGGCTCAACTGAGACTCCATGTTTCTTTCTTAGTCAAGGGAGAGAAATAGCCTGAGGATACTGCACTTTGAGTCTAGAGGCTTGGGAATGAGGCTACTGGGTGGAAGGCACTCAGCTCTTTCCCAGCCACCACCAGCCTCAGGGCTCAACTCTGGGAGGGTAAAGCCCACAGGTCAGAATCAGAGTCCCTGTGGGTCAAACCCATCTAACTCCAGGCATCCTGGGGGCTGCTCAAGTCACCCTGTGTGTTCTTCCTCTCCTCTATGGGTATAAAATGGGACTCCCTGGGTCAGCACAGTGCATCCTTCTGAAGTCTCAGAGGAGTGGAGTGGCTCTGCTTAAGGTCAGCCATTTTTCAAGGCCTGCCCTATTGCAAAGCACTGAAAGCTTTTTGAGTGCCAGTTCTGTGCATTTAGCTTTACTTTGTAAACAGAAATGGCAGCTGAGTGTGCTTTAAGGACAAAGCAGCAGGAAATCTTTTGAGACCAGAGGCCCTTTTGAGTGCTGAGGTGGGTGTGGGCAGAGCCATTTCTGTGAGCCGAAGAGCCATCTTGCGCCCTGAGGCTCCCAGAGGCTGGGGCTCCTCAGACTTCTGGCCCACCCGCTGAATGCCCTTGGCCCCACACTTAACCTTTTCCTCCTTGACTGGCATTCTCCCAGGGCTTAGCAGACATTCTGTACTTGCCACCCTCTTTTCTTGGAGTCCATCTGGGGCAGCAGCATGGGTCAGGCACTTTCCTGGAATGTAAGGTCCCTGAGGGCTCTTTGCCTGTCTTGTTCATTGTTGTATCCTCCAGATCCTAGAAGGGTGCCTGGCATACAGTCGTTGGTCAGTAGTAAATGGTCTGTTAGCTGTGGCAAGCCACTCACAATCTGATTCTCAATTCTGATACAGTAGCTATATTGTAGTGTTAGTGTTGACTCAATATTATTATTACTGTAGTTAGTATTATTACGTGTTGAGATGGTCAAGAAGTGTCCAGCTTTGGATTCAGGCTTAATGTTATATTCAGGAGATTTGGAATTTCTTCAAGTCACCATAAATGACAATTGTATCTGTGTCCAAGAGCAGAGATATCTATGTGGTGCTCAGTCCATTTGAATTGAGAATCTGAGGTCCACTCTTGTGCCCAAGCTCAAAACTTCAGTTTTCTTTCTTCTCACAGAAAGCCAAGTGGAAGGTGGGCCTGGATAGGGCCTGGTAGAACCAAACTTGGGCCTAGGGAACAGTCTCAAAGTGGTGAATCCTGGGGCAAGGAATGGCAGTAACCTGAGTATTCCTCTGGCTGTGGCTTTGGCCATAGCAGGTGTAAGCCTCTGAGACCAGGAGCTGGTGGAGATGCATTTTAGGAATAGGCTATTCTTGCAGAAAATGGGATTGATAAAAGAAGTACTGGGGGCGGGGGGGGGGGGGAGAGAGCACAGACTGCGTTTATAAGCAAGTTTTCTAATAATTGAATTTGGAGGGCAGGGCTTGAACCTGCCATTAGAGGGGAGGCAGCCTGGGAGAACATGGCCTTGGGCTGATAGAGGCTCACTGTCCTAGAAGACCAGTGCAGGAGTATCTAAAGCTGGGGAAAGTAAGAGATGAGGAAGACTCCATGAATCAAGGTCCTGGCATGGATTGGCACTGTTGCTTCTTGGAGCAGAGCACCGTCTACATGGTGAACATGACTGGAAAGATGACCAATGAAGGAATGAGAACAAAGATCCTTGTGTGCTGACTTGGAGAGGCTCAGGGAGACACAAGGGCGCAAGAGCAGAGCAGGAAGAAGGCAAAAGTAGCAGGGAAGTGGTTCTGTCTTCTCTAAAGCTCCCTGGCATTCTTAGCAGTCCTCTAGCCCAAGACTGAGATCATGGAGTTGCAGAAAGAGGTTATGAACAGCTGGAGTCAGAGGGAGCTCAGTCTTGTATCAGCTGAAAAGTCACTAGTGTGGACCTTGGGTTAGTTGAGAGAGTCCTCTGGGCTTTACTTTTCTATTTATACAATGAGTCCAATTCTCGGTAGCCTTGCAAGGTTGTGGTCGTTAGAGGGGATGATGCTCACTGGGCCGGGTACCTAGCACACACTCTGTGAATATACCTAGCATACGCTCTGTGTCTTCTTCCTGAGCTGATATTCTAGCCCTGACTAGGCCAGCTGGTGTCTGATCTAGACTCCAGTGCTAGTGGTAGCCAGATACACTGAGCCAGTGTTCAGAAGGTAGGAGAGAGGGGTCCTAAGGGGACACAGTTGTCCAGCCGTCAGAAAGTCATATGTGGATCCAAGACTGCCAGCTTAATCTCAGAAATCTCCCTGTCAGGGGCCTATAGCCATTGATGCCCCTTCTATCCTGATCAGGGACCAGGTGGGACAGACCCTGAGACCTCCACTGGGAGAGAGACTGGGAACTCAGACTCCAGGAGGCTTAACCCAGGGCTCACCCTATCCAGCTCATGCTGTCAGGCCCGCTTTCTGTCTGTAACACTGCCTGGCTTGTTGGTGGGCAAATTGCTCATAACCCAGCTGCAGTGCAAGGATGAGGCAGCTGGAGGGTGGGGTGGGTTATGGCCACATCCTGCCAATGGAAGCACTCTGCTAAGTGTGGAGAGAGCTCAGGAGCACCAGGTGGTGCTGGCAGTGCCCCCCAGACTACACTCATGCCTGAGCAAGTTTCCTAGGCCCAGCCCTCTGCTCACGGATGGTTCTGTCTCAGTCCTGCTCTTCCACCAGACTGTGCACCATGTCTTTGGCTGTGGGCTGCTGGGACAGACAGTAAGAGTATCCTGGAAGTCCTGTGTCCCACCTGCCAGGGGGCCCAGAGCATGTCTAAACTCTGCTCATCTAGGACCCTGACTGGCCACAGGCCTCCCTCAGTGACTCTGCTTCCCCAGGTATTTCTGGGAGCCTGAGAATTGCTTCTTGTGGGTTTAGCAATAAATCCCCCGGGTTCTTCTTGGGCCTCCAATGGATGCCTCTGACGATTGAGAGAGGGGCTCACTGCTTCACCCACACCTGCACCTTTCATGGAGAAATGGTCCGTTTGGCGGGCAGCCTGGCTGAGCTAGAGCCTCTCTGTGGTCCTGACAGGGTGCGAACAGCATCTTGTCCCTGCTCTGCTGTGGAAATAGGAGATGGCCTTCTCCACAGGCTGTGTTCAACCTTTCAGTGGTCCTGTAGCAACATTGCTCATACTGGGAGTCTCCCCACACCTCTTATTTTGGAGTCTAAGTTCATCACCTTTTGGTCTTAAGCCTTTCCCCCCCAGGACAGGAGCCAGGGTATGCTCAGCCTTGACCTGTCTTTCTTTTTACAGAGGGGTTGCTGCACACTCTTTCTCTTTTTTTAGCCCTGGTTCAAAATCCCTCCTTAAAGCAATTCATCCATCCCTCCATCTCTCCATTCATTCATTCCTTCTTTCATTCATTGAATGGATGTGTTTATTGAATTCCTGATATGTATTGTTCTTTGTACTAGAGACATAGAGTGGTGAAAAACATTGAAGGCCCTTGGGGCCCCTCGGTGGCTCAGTCAGTTAAACTCCGACTATTGATTTTTGGCTCAGGTCATGGTCTCAGGGTCATGAGATCAAGTCCTGTGTCATGCTTGGCACTGAGTGCAGAGCCTACTTAAGATTCTCTCTCTCCCGCTCCCCCTGCCCGTCTCCCTAGCTCTCGCTCTCTCTCAACAAAACAAAACAAAACAAAACAAGCAAAACAAAGCACTGAAGTCCCTCCCCTCAAGGAGCTTACATTCTAGTGGGAAATTCAGGACATCAACTTACCAGAAATGTCTGAGTCCCTTTTCTGTTCCAGCCAGTAGTCTCAGTGAGCTCAAAAGTGAACTCATCACGGCTATGCTTCTCTGTGCCCTCTATGTCCTATGACATATTTTCCAGATCTGCAACAAAAAACAGTTCACTGTATTGCCACCCAGGTAGCCAGGGGACACCAGACACATCCTGGGACCCCACAGTGTAGGTCTATAACAAAGAAGAGGCTGGGAACACCTGAGTGGTTCAGTTGGTTAAGTGTCTGACTGTTGACTTCGGCTCAGGTCATGATCTCGAGATATATAAGTTCAAGGCCTGCATGGTGCTCTGCCCTGACAGTGTGGCGCCTGTTTGGGATTCTGTCTCTTTCTCTCTCTCTCTCTCTGTGCCTCTTCCTCTTCCCATGTCTCTTTCTATCTCTCAAAATTCAAAAACACAAAAACAGAAAACAAAGAAGAGGCTGGACGAATGATAGAGGGTTCAATCCACAAGCAATCAAAGACAGGGTGAATGTTGGGGAGCTCGGAGCTGTGGAGACTTTGTGGTGGGGTTCCTTTTCTGCAGAATGAGGCAGCTGCCCTGGGCTGGGGAGTGGTCATGGAATGACAGAACCATGCTGGGAAGTCAGGTTTGCCCACTGCCTTTCATCTTGTTGCTTCTTCATTTCCGTTAGCCTTGGATTCCAGTCTCCGTGGGACAATTGGAGAGTCTCTGTCTTTGCTGCATCTTGGGAAGAAACTGAAGTTGAATCTACTACCCAGAGAAGAAAGACTTTTCTCAAATGTTTATATTCTCTGGGCAGCCCTGGAGAGTGACTCTGAACAACTGGGGAAAAATTGGAGAAACCCGAAATGCAACAACGGGTCAATTGATTTTTAGCTGTTTACTCATTTCATGTCATTAGTGTTAAGTGAGCTCATACTCTAAGTCTGGTGTATGGGTGAGTGGGAGCTCAAGGTTAGGTACACTGATGTGTGGAAGTGAAGTGTAGACAGCAGGGGCATGGTGTAGATATGCCTGAGTGGAAAAGCGTTTGGGACTGTGGGTGGAGGGTCAGCGAGGAGTGAGGATGAGCAGGACCCAAAGAGGGAGTAAGGAGGAGATGCCTTTCAGAGGCGGAAATGACACCAGAGAAGGCTCAGCCATGGGACCTGACATTTCTGGGGGATGAGAAGACCTGTCTGCACTTATGGATGCAGAGGAGAGAGGCAGTGGGGCAGGAAAGTTGGGGCCAGACTGGAGTGGACCTTGTATGTTGTGGGAAGGAGTTTGCATTTCATGTTTAGCTACCATGTCTGTTTCTTTCCACCTTCTCTGAGCCTCAACTCTCTTTCAGTCAAAGTGATTTCCGGTCCCCGAAGTCCTGATGAGGAGATTTTATGTCCCTTTGTGTCACAGACTTGAGTTCTGTTCCATTATCACTGTCTTCCCTATTAGACAGTGGCCTGCAGACCTGGGGCTCTTCCTTGAGGGCAGTGAGGTATTGCAGATGAATGTGCATTTTGTGAATCTGGCTGACCTGGGATATAATCCTTCCTCTGCTCCTCATTAACTGCATTACTGTGAGCAGGTGACTTCACTGCTACAGCCCCAGTGTTCTCATCTTCAAAATGGGGGAAATTAGCACCTTCCCACCACGTGTAATCATTGGCAGTGTGTATCTGAGTATGCCTGGCAAATGGAAACACTTTAACTTTCTGGGCTCCCTTAGTGCAATTTGGTGTGAAATCGACAACTGACTGACCTTGAACTCTGCGTACATGTCTTTTTTTCCCTCCTGTTATGTTGGCCAGGGGCCCAATAATAAGAAGGTGAAGCTCAAACAGGGAAATCATCTAGAAACTGAATCCACAGAGGAAAAATAATACAAATATCTAAGTGCTGTGTATGCAATATAAATTTATAAGGTATATTGCACATTTTAGGAATATATCACCACACTATATATTCTAAATGTCACATAATGGGCTCAGTTTTCTGATATCTCAAATATATCTTCCAGGCTGTCAAGTATGTTTTAAAAATGAGTATCTTTTTAATGGCCCATGGTAGGTAACCTCAGCAGAATAGGAGAAAATTCATTATTTCTCCCAGTGCTAAGTGACTTGTACATCCAGAGGTGGTCAGAGAGGGTGAAAAAAGACAGTTCTTTTCACGTTGGTGCTTAGGAGGGGTTAAGGAGGTGAGAGGCGCTCACGGGCACTGTATAAATGGCCTGGATGGGAGATAGAGACTATGCTAAATAATGGGAAGGAGGAGGAGGGAGGAAGGGAAGCTCTGTTGAGCCAGATGTATAGTCTGGGCAGTGAAATACTGGCCAGCATGAGCCCGCGATGCTGCTTAAAATTCTAGCTCCACGGCACCTCTGAGGAGGGAAAGGAAGGGATTTGTTGTCGTTGCTATGAAGGGAAGGGAGGACAGAGGACAGGAGTGAAACTATATTGAGCACTCGCTGCAGGACAGACACTTTATCTAGGTTATCTTATTTAATCCTCCCCACATCCTTGCTGGGGGTGGTGGCGGCTGTGGTGGCATTTTTATCTCCATTTTGCTGACAAAGAAACAGGCTCCAAGCTAAGAAATGTGCGCAAGGTCAGACTGCCTGGGCCTGGAACTCAGGTTGGTAGGACTGAAAATCACACTCTGCTGGTAGAAGAGCGAGGTTGGCCCTTTTTGCATTTGCTGAGGGCTGGCCTTCTGGCTATGCTGCCCTGAATTTTCTCCTGGAGCCAGTGGCCGAATGATCTTCAAGAGCTCCTGCCCCTGCCAGTCATTAATCATCAGCATTTGCCTTGGCAGAAGCAGCTTACCCAAGGCAGGATTTCCTAAACACATCCAGAGAGAAATGCAAAGATCCATCCCCATGCCATTTTCTCTTTTGTAAAGTCTGTTCTGCACCCAAATAAACAAAGCACTGCCAATCAAAGACCAAGGTAGTGCAGAAGACAGGGGGCTCGACTGAGGCACTGTTGAAATGATTCTGCTTGATTAGAAGGCTTTCACCCAGTCTCATCCTAAACAAAGGTGTGATACCCCTCCTGGCAAGAAGCTGTGGGCCTGGGAAGGTGGAGCCCATGGAGGTGTTAGAGGGACTCCAGCGCCGTGACTATCTAATGTGGAAGACTGACAGGGCAGGGGCGGGGAGGCAGAGCAGCATCCAGACTGCGGCCTCAAGGAGAAGACTGAAGAGTCTGAGGGTGGTCAACGATGAAGTAGGACCACACGGTTAATGGGAGTTGAGATGCGTAAGGAGGAGAAGGAAGGGTTGGAGCGGACAAAGGGAAGAGGGTGGGATGGATTCTGAAACTGCAGTGTTGGAGCTCCTGCTCACTATTTATTTGTTTGTTTGTTTATTTATTTATTTACATCCAAGTTAGTTAGTATTATAGTGCAACAATGATTTCAGGAGTAGATTCCTTAATGCCCCTTACCAATTTAGTCCTTACCCCCTCCCACAACCCCTCCAGTAACTATCTGTTTGTTCTCTGTATTTAAGGGTCTCTTATGTTTTGTCCCCCTCCCTGTTTTCATATTATGTATGCTTCCCTTCCCTTATGTTCATCTGTTTTGTATCTATAAGTCTTCATATGAGTGAAGTCCTATGATATTTGTCTCTCTCTGACTAATTTCACTTAACATAATACCATCTAGTTCCATAGTTGCAAATAGCAAGATTTCATTCTTTTTGATTGCCAGGTAGTTCTCCATTGTGTGTATATATATATATATACATATATATATATATACACATATACATATATATATATATATATATATATAATCACATATACCCCACATCTTCTTTATCTATTAATCTGTCAGTGGACATTTGGGCTCTTTCCAAACTTTGGCTATTGTTGATAGTGCTGCTATAAACATTGGGGTGCATGTGCCCCTTCAAAACAGCACATCTGGATCCCTTGGATAAATGCCTAGTAGTGCAATTGCTGGGTTGTAGGATAGTTCTATTTTTAATTTTTTGAGGAACAGAGAGGCTGCACCAGTTTGCATTCCTACAACAGTGCCAAGGAGATCTTCTTTCTCCACATGCTCGCCAGCATCTGTTGTTGTTAATGTTAGCCATTCTGGCAGGTGTGAGGTGGTATCTCATTGTAATTTTGATTTGTATTTCCCTGATGACGAATGATGTTGAGGATTTTTCATGTGTTGGTTGGCCTTCTCGATGTCTCCTTTGGCGAAATGTCTATTTATTTCTTTTGCCCATTTCTTCACTGGATTATTTGTTTTTTGGGTGTTGAGTTAGATAAGTTCTTTATAGATTTTGGATACTAACCCTTATCTGATATGTCATTTGCAAATATATTCTCCCATTCTGTCAGTTGCCTTTTAGATTTGCTGATTATTTCCTTCACTGTGAAGAAGCTTTTTATTTTGATGATGTCCCAATAGTTCAGTTTTGCTTTTGTTTCCCTGGCCTCCAGAGACGTGTTGAGTAAGAACTTACGGCAGCTGATGTCAAAGAGGATTTTGCCTGCTTTCTATTTTAGGATTTTGATGGCTTCCTGTCTTAGGTTTAAATCTTTCATCCATTTTGAGTTTGTTTTTATGTATGGTGTAAGAAAGTGGTCCAGTTTCATTCTTCTGCATTTCACTGTCCAGTTTCCCCATCACTTGCTGAAGAGATTGTCTTTATTCCATTGGATGTTTTTTCCTGCTTTGTCAAAGATTAGTTGGCCACAAATTTGTACATTTCTGGGTTCTCAATTCTGTTCCATTGATCTGAATGTCTGTTCTTGTGCCACTACCATACTATCTTGATGATTACAGCTTTGTAATGCAGCTTGGAGTCCAGGATTATGATGCCTCCAGCTTTTTTTTTTTTCTTTTTCAGGATTGCTTTGGCTATTCGGGGTTTTTTTCTGGTTCCATACAAATTTTTGGAATGTTTGTTCTAGCTTTGTGAAGAATGCTTGTGTTATTTTTGATAGAGATTGCGCTCCTGCTCTTGTTAGCACAGTGTAATTTTGCTGACAGAGATCAAGGTTCCTATCTGTGGCAGGGTCCACAGTCTCAGGTGGCTTTAGAGTGGGGAAGAGCTGACAGGCCTATTTCCTCAATGGCTTTCAAAGCCTGAAGCCCACTCCCCTGTATCCCTCCACCATCATGCCCTGATTCTGTAGGCAGATAGTCTCCTGAGACAATCCAGACTTGAGCCAAGCAGGATGAAGGATTTTCAATCCCTTGGCGCTTATCCCTGGGTCCCATTTAGTGTGGTTCCAACTGCACTCTTAGTCCCAGACCCATTCAAGACTCTGGTCAGGTTAGTGTTGGATCCTCTCTTCCTTTGGGGCCTCCGTCCTTTCCTTGGCAAGGCTCTCTGCTCACAACATCCACCCCTCGGGGCTGGGACTGTGCCCCTAGCTCTCCCTCCTCTACTGGGCTGGCTCTGAGCTCCAGAGGCCTTTGGAAATCTTTTTCTCTTACCTATAGGGCCAGCTCTGCCCTCCCTAGGGCGGGTCCATAGCTTGAGAACTCAGGTTCAATCTGTCAATAGGGGCTGACATGCTGGTTGTGAATGCTGAGGTCTGTTCAAAATGGTTACTGCTTGTCCTGCACGAGATAGGAGCTATTTTAAATATTATAATCTTGCCACGGTGAGCTGGGATAAGACATTACTCACCTGCTCTTGAGGGAAAGGATAGAAAACCCAGCCTATAATAATCATAATCATGAATATTTATTGAGTGCTCCTGAGTGCCCAGCACTTTTCTCTGAGACCTTTCTATCATTTAACTTATTTAAGCCTCAAAACAGCTCTCTTGGGTAGGACGATGATGATCCCACTTTACAGATTAGTAAACTGTCCCAAATGAGAGGCAATCTATTCAAACTCTTGCAATCTGACTTCAAAGGCAACATTTTCCGGATTCCTGGGTGTCTCAGTCGGTTAAGTGTCCAACTTCAGCTCAGATCATGATCTCATGGTTTGTCAGTTTGAGCTCTGTACTCACGGCTCGGAGCCTGAACCCTGCTTCAGATTCTGTGTCACTTTCTCTCTCTGCCCCTCCCCTACTTGTGCTCTGTCCCTCTCTCTCTCTCTCTCTCAAAAATAAGCATTAAAAAAAAGGCCAACATTTTCAATTATATCGTTATCCTGCACATCAGCCCCAAATGTCAGCAAGACCATGGGCTAGAACATTTAGGATTCTTAGAGTTTGGATGGAAATCTAGACCCAGAGTAGCCTTTTAAAGGCAAAGAGGTATGCAGTCTAACACAGGCTTTGGAGAGAGACACACCTACCCTGGAATCACTGGCCTTGTGACTTGTTCAAATTGCTGTACTTTGAGCCTCAGGTTACTGATCTGTAAAATGGACTCAATAATTGCTTCTTTACAGGGTTGTGTATATATGGTCAAGCACGATAATAAACTCTGAGCACGGCACCTTGAACGTCCTCACGAAGGCTTGACGAGCTCTATTTTCGGATGCATGGGAAACCTCCTTGGAGAGACAGGCTTTGCAGCAGGTTGTTATCTCAGGCTGCTTGTGCTTCTGCTCGAGGCACTGTGGGCAAATGCCACAGAAACGTCTCTCCTTGTTAATCATAGTAATTACCTAGTGGCTGTGTCAGAGGACTCAGGAAAGTATCATTACAGAGAGCTTCTTCTGTACAGCCCCCTTGGACAAAACTCTGGCTTCCTGCAGCAACTTCTGCCTTTTCCCAGCCAGCTGGATCACAGTCCAAGCGCTGGAGGGTAAGGAATAAGCAGGATGAGGCCTGTTGCAAAGGGCTTCCCGGGCAGGGTGACACAGCATATTGCAGTTTGTGTAGGTTGTTACGTGAAAAGTCCTCCTGTGAACTATACCTTCCTGAATCCATGCCCGTGTATAGACCCTTCCCCCATTGACTCAGGGCCAGGTCATCCCTTGGCTTTGCCCAACCGGACTCCGACAGATGTGATGTGAGCATAGCCTTGATCAGTGCCTGCGTACATGGGCCTTGTGTACACTTGTGAAGTAGGCCAAGCCAGCTGGCCATGTGAAGAGAGAAATGAGTGTCCCACAGCACAGCCCACACTCACCAGACACGTGAGGGAGCCTTCAGATGCGAACCAGGCCCCGGCTGACCTACCATGATCACAAATGCATGGTGCTCTCCTCCCTAAAATGAAACAAATACTGAGGGTTCTGTCCTGTGCCCCTCAAGGGCCTGGCTATTGAACATCCTTTCTCCCTCTTCTTTGACCCCAAAGATAGGGTTCCTTTTAACCCCACTATTTGTGGAGTGTCCCTGCCATGACTACTCGGCACACAGCAAAGTGTGGTTTGCAAACCAGCCACATCTGTGCAACAGCCTGCTACGTTGAATGTGCTACTCTTAAAGTATGGCATTAGGATGGTCCCATATACCCTTCATTTCCCTGTACCGCAGGCTCCATTGAGCACAAAATTCATACCTGCCCAGTTATTCTCACTTCTATGCACAGAATAAGTTCTGTGCATTTACATATACTTTTACAAACATGCACTCCAGGCCCTGCCCAGCTTTGCAGCAGCTCATTTTCTATATATGTCAAAGATAGTACTTGCACTTGAAATTAGGTCCCCCATTCATCCCCAGACTGTAGAGGCAGACCCATTAAGAATGCACAGCTAGCCTGATGCTGCTCACTGCAAAGGGTGTTAAATACTCACATACCACAGCTCCGCCAAGGAGCAGGGATAAATATGGCAGGCATGAAATGGGTCTAAATTGCTCCTGATGGCTGGATTCAATAATGTTGGTCTTTTCCTTACAGTGCTATATAACAATAGTCATTTTCAAAATGGGGTGCTGCAGTTGTTTTTAAGGAAGAATTGACAATTTTGACCTACAGGGTAGTAATTTGCAAAATGTTCTTTCTTTAAGCCATTCACTGGGAAATGCAGGAAGCCCACAAAGTGCTGGACTTGAGGCGAAAACGGCTGTAACTAATGATAGCCCTAAGTGCGGAGAGAGAGCGAGGCAGTGCTGGTGACGCTCCAGAGTCAGAGCCAAGGCCAGGCAGAGGCAGAAACGAGAGTTTCATTACAGACAATTGGGCTCACAAGTCCCTGAATAAACCTTTTTTCTTACCTCACTTTGCCGGCACATTTTACTTTGTTGGCTCTGCACTTTACAGGCCTGAAATGGGATTCGATCTGGGGAAGTAACTACATTAGACAAAGGGACCACTTATCAGAGGTACCTGTTAAACGCTCCAAATCCACCAGAACATCTGCTGAGCATTTAGATTCTTTACAAAGATTCCGAGGAAATAGTTCAAGGAATCCTGTGTGGATTTGATTGCACTTGAAAGTTATAGGTGCAAATAGTCTGTTCTTTACTCTCTGAGCCTTGTTTGTGTGGGTCCCTCAGTTGTATACGCACGTGTATATTTTATGTGTGCTGATGTGAGGCAGTCCTACCCTGGTTTTCTCTGTATTTGCAGGGACATTAATTTCAGAGTTTCCCTCTGTATTTCTCTGCCATTTGCATACCAGTTCATGAAGGAGACAGAGTGGTATGTCCCTGACTTGGTTGGTGCAAGGAGGGAGTAAGGGAGACCGTGTGTTACAGGCCCCAAAGCAGAAGTGCCTTTTAAGGGGCACTTTGGGGCTTTGATTTTCCTAAAACCTGAAATATTGAGAAAATACGTATATTTTACTGTTCATTTATCTTTGAGAGGAAGAGAAAGAGAGAGCGAGCGAGCAGGGGAGGGGCAAAGAGAGACAGAGACAGAATCCAGAGCAGGCTCCAGGCTCTGAGCTGTCAGCACAGAGCCCGATGCGGCACTCGAACCCATGAGCCGTGGGATCATGACCTGAGCTGAAGTCAGACGCTCAGCCAGCAGAGACATTCAGGTGCCCTGAAGAACTATTGTTTACGGCCTTCCGGGGCAACATAAGGAGAGAAGGGATGGGTTTTTTTTTGTCCTCCCCCCTCCATACACCTGCCAAGAAAAGAGGTCAAAGTCAGGACAGAAGTAGAAGGACTGGTGAGTGTAGGCCTCCCACTGGGGCAGCTTCGGAGAGATGGTAAGACCTCAGGGGAAATCGCTGCAGTGTGTGTCCAGGATGAATGACACACAATTCCCATTTGTGCAGGAATTCTCAGCCTTAGTAGAAGCTCCTGCAACCTGTCCTGTGCTGTGGAAGGGAGGGGGTAGTGCTGGTTCCTAAGGGCCCACGTAGGCCTTGAGCTGTAAAGGTGTCAGTAGCAATCGTGGTGGGAGATGGAGGCCTTCCTGCTGTACTACTAGCACTATTTATAGGCCCATTTGTTGAAAACTTGGGCGGGAAGGACACCCTAGTAAGGGATGAGATTAAATTTTCTTTTCTCCTTAAATATTTTATTATTATATCAAAGCTAGATTTAAATAAATGTGAAGGCTGATTAATAGGATAAGGAAAGGCATTATTACTCCCAGCAGATGAAAGCCTCCAGGCGGAGATCAGGTGAATAGGGCCTTTGGTTCATTGTTCAGCTTCCAGATCACTGAGGTTTCTGAAAGCACATCTGGGGAAATCAGTGGGAGAGGCTATTCGGGGGCTCAGGAGTGCATGGGGCGTGAGGCTGGGGTGCAGTGTGAGTAAGGCCCTGGGCATCAGCAGGGATATGGTCAGAAGGATCAAAGTGCTCTCCGTTCTCTGATTTTATGTTTACATGGCCAGTGTCTAGCGCTTAGGGTTAGGATAAAGAAGAACACTTTAGTGGAGGTGAAATTAGTGTTCTAATGAAAGAACTTCATCATCTCATGGTCCTGTCAAATAACATATAAGAATCTGGGTTAGGCTCACCCAAATATTATCAAATCAAAAATATTTAAAAATTGATAACAACAGAAGGCATATAAATGCTGATACCCTTAACATATCTTCCTCCTGAATTATGTTGCTTTGGTCCAGACTGATAGTTCTGTGCCTGGTGACAGCTGTCACCTGAGCATCAATCAGGATGGGCTAAGTTGCTGTGGTAACAACCCTGAAAATCAGTGGCTCAAAACAGTAACAGTTATTTCTCTTTCACATTACACCCTCATTGCAAGTTGCCTGGAGGCTTTAGTCTGTCATCCTTACTGAGGTCCGGAGGGAAGCTCTTTCTTCATGATTCCTGGGAAGTGGGGTTCCTGTCCAAGGTCCTGTGCTTCAGAGGAGTGCTTTTCTTGAAATTGTCTGTGTCTGTGTCCCTCTCTGCCAGGATTGGCTGGGCACACCTACTCTTGTGTAGGCTCTAGGTGCTGGAATTGCATACCTGGAAATTTTCTTTTTTTTTTTTCAAAGTTTATTTTGAGAGATAGAGCAAGGAAGGGGAAGAGAGAGAGCTGGAGAGAGAGAGAAAGAGAATCTCAAACAGGTTCTACACTGCCAGCGCAGAGCCTGATGTGGAGCTTGAACCCATAAACTGTGAGATCATGACCTGAGCTGAAATCAAGAGTTGGATGCTTAAATGACTGAGCCAACCTGGAAATTTTCTAAGTCTTTCTCCAGTGTCCAGGACTGGCTGGGACAGAACTGGTGAAACTGTCTGCTGGTATGCTCTGAAACTAGACCAGGACTTTGGTGGTTCCAGTCCCTGCTTCTCCTTTTGGGGTACTGTCAGTCTTCTATCAATGTAGAGTATGTGGAGTCAGCCAGATGCCCCAAGGAGCCTCTCACCTCAACCTTGCATCTATGGGGTTATCCTGGACTAACTGGCCAAACTCATGTTCCAAAGGAGTGGTCTGGAAAGCAGATTACTCTTGCTAGTTATCATGTTATTCATTTTATGGGATTGTGTGAGATTGGGCCACCAGAATGGTATCAATGTGCTGATTTTTGGTGACCTTCACTATGTTAGATACAGAATGAATTCAGGGTTCTGGACTATGATAGTCTACTTTTGACTGATGTGTCTGACCTTTGTGAGGGTGTGTGTGTCATGATGTGTGTTCCAACTTCAGTGCTGCCTCCAATCTATGGCAGACAAGGGCAGCAGGGGTAGTGAGAAGGGTCTTTTACACTGTGCACCTCCCCATCCCTATCTACCAGGTAGTCACTCCATCCCCTCTGCAAGATTTATGACAAGTATTTGGTAGTCCTTGGGGTTGGCTGTGCCTATATCCACTGAGGGGTTTCAACACCATTGCTTTGGAATGCTATAAGCTCTTATCAATGCTTTACTGCTGTGGTGATGTGCTCTCCCAGAGGGTCTTAAGTCATGCAGCATGAGGAGCAGAAATTCCTAGTGCAAACTGATGACTCTTTTTTCTCTATCCATGGGCCTCTTTCCTCCTTCTCTGTTGGATACTTATTTATATGGGGGACAGATGTGTGGTCAACACTGATGGAGATCCTACTTTAGGAATGCAGTGACTATTGCATCCTAAGGAATTCAAGAGAAGACATGGTTGGAAAAAGTGGTGTTCTACTTTTACACTACAAAATACCAACTAGTAAACGAAACATGACTAGAACATGAATGATCTCTCCCATTTTTCTGTGCACTCTGGTTAAGACTTGTATTCGTGGTCACTGGGGCACCTGGGCGGCTCAGTCAGTTAAGGGTGTGAGTCTTGGTTCCAGCTCAGGTCATGATCTCATGGTTCATGAGATTGACCCCCAAGTCGAGCTCTGTGCTGACAATGTGGAGCCTGCTTGGGATTCTCTCTCTCTCTCTCTCTCTCTCTCTCTCTGTTTCTGTACCTTCCCCACCTGTGCTTTCTCTCTCTCTAAAAATAAATTTTAAAAACCTTTGAAAAAAAAAAGACCTGCATTTGTGGTCACTAACAGTGAACCACAATACTGACTTAGAAGAAAGTCATTGGAAGCCAGTATTCATGGATGATATAATAGATGATGTAAAGGCATAAGTAAGGATGTAATGAGGATTAAATAAATAGAATTAGGGAAAATTTAGGAACAAAAATATCTACCTTATTTTAATACAGTCAGATTCCAAAGAGCCATAGCCACAGCCTTCTGAGTAATAAGAGTGTTGCTATCTCTGTGTGTGTGTGTGTGTGTGAGAGAGAGAGAGAGAGAGAGAGAGAGAGAGAGAGAGAGAGAGAGAGAGAGGAGATAATGAACTTAGCTAAAAATGGCGCATTTGACCATAAAGACCATGAAGAGATGCTTTCTGGGCCTTCACAAGAAGAGATGGTATATGCTTAGACAAGAAACAAACACATAAGTACCCAGATGTCCAAATATCCACATAGAATTATTACTACAATCATGACAATGAGCATATCCATCACTCCCAGAAGTTTTCTTAGGCTACTTTGTAATCTTTCCTTCTGCTCTTTTCTAACACCCATCCTCCCTAGACAACTACTAATATTCTTTTTATCATTACAGGCTAGAGTGAATTTTCTATAATTTCATATAATAGAACCATACATTATGTATAAATCTTTATATAGACACAGGCCACTTTCAGTTTTTTGTAAATATCTAGGAGTGCAATGTCTGCTTCATTTGGTACCTTTAACTGCATTTCCCAACTCTTGATTTCTTGTGTTTTCAGTTTCATTCAGTTCAAAATCCATTCTAATTTACCTTTTCATCAGTTCTTTGACTGATGATATATTTAGAAATGTGTTACTTGGTTTCCAAATATTTAATGATTTTATAGATATTGCTAGTTTAATGCCATTATAATCAGAGAACGTACTATGTATGACTTAAATCCCTTAAAATGTACTGAAACTTGTTTTATTGCCTAGAATATGGTTTTCTTAGTAAATGCTCTTAATTGAAAGGATTGTGTAGTCTGCATTTTTGGATGGATTGTTCTATAAATGTTAATTAGGTCAAATTGGTTGCTATTGTGTGGTTTAATACACTAAATGTAAATGATCTATTACTCCAATAAAAGGCAGAAATGCTCAAATTGGATTTTTTTATTTTTTTAGTTTTTTTTTAATGTTTATTTATTATTGAGACAGAGAGAAACAGAGCCTGAGTGGGAGAGGGGCAGAGAAAGAGGGAGACACAGAATCTGAAGCAGGCTCCAGGCTCTGAGCTGTCGGCACAGAGCCCAACTCAACCCCACAAACCGTGAGATCATGACCTGTGCTGGCAGCGTGGAACCTGTAAACCATTCAGATCAGAAATTAGTGTAGGGCTAGTTGCCCCCACTACTGAAGTAAAACTTTTCTGAGTACCTTATTGATGTTCTGTGAATTATAAGGTTATGTGGGTTTCTTGTTTTGGTGGTGGAGCACATTCTTCAGTAGTGTATGTGAAATATTTGAGAACTTGTATATCTTAAAAAGCCTTTTTCTTAGCCTTATATTTGATTGATAGTTCTTCTGCATATGAATTCAGTATGAATTGAAAAAACTTCCTTCAAGATCTAAAAACATCATTCTACTGTTTGTAGCTTCTAGCATTGCTACTCAGGATTCCAAAATCATCTGACTTCTCTTTCTTTCTGAACACTTAGGAGATCTTATTTGTTCTCACTTTTCTAAGATATTATTATACTGAATCTGGGTTTATATCTGTATCCATTCTCTTGGGTATTTGGTGAGTCCTTTAAATCTGAAACATATGTCCTTTAGTTCTTGGAAGTATGCTTGAATTATTTTGCTCATCATTTTCTTGTATTTGTTTTCTTTGAAATCAAATTATTTGGTTGTTGGAACTTCTGATCTAACAATTGTATCTTTTAAAAATATTTTCCATCCATTGGGGTGCCTGGACGGCTCAGGCAGATAAGTGTCCAACTCTTGATTTTGGTTCAGGTCATGATCTAATGGTTTGTGAGTTCAAGCCCCGCATTGGGCTCTGTGCTGATGATAAGGAGCCTGCTTAGGATTCTCTCTGTCTCCCCCTCTCTCTCTGCCCCTCTCCCACTTGCATGCAATTCCCTCACCCCAAAATAAATAAATAGACATAAAAAATAAAATAAAAATATATTTTCCATCTCCTTTCTTTTTGCTCACTCTCTACAATATTTGAAACTTACCTTCCAAACTTTCTATTGACTTTCTTTGGTTCTGTTTTCTATCATGTTTTCAATTTTAAAAGTTCCTTTTTCTTTTTTGAATTATTTCTTCTTCTCCTTGTCCTTCTTCTTATTGGTTTTTCTCTGATGGATGCAATGTCTTCTTTTTTTTGCCAGTTGCTCTTTTCTGCTGTTTTGTGTTGAGTTGTCTGTGTTCAATATTAAAGGCTGTCCTTCCATGTTGAAGAATCAAGTGGTTTAAGAAATGATCACAAGCTATGAATACTTGGGTGTGGCTTCTGGACTATGAGATTCGCTGTAGGATGGTTAGCCTGAAATATTTGCTGGCAAACCTCTGGTGTTGGTGTGGTTAGTTTTCTCCCCCAGGGCTAGTTAGTTTCTCAAAAAAATGCTATTTCAAAATTCCACTGAGAAGGTGTAGGCTGCTTGTGAGAATTTTGAGGGCCAAGCAGAAAGTGGGTGGTCAGTATTTAGGATGCACGATTCCCTAATTACCCTGTGATCTTTGTGCTGCTCTGCCCCTAACTGTGCATGGTGGTTGTTTTTTAAGTTAATTTTTACAAATAACCTCTATATCCAGTGTGGGGTTTGAACTCATGACCTCAAGATCAAGAGTCATATGCTCTTCCAAATGAACCACACCCTGTGTGGTGTTTTTATATTCACATGCAGTCTCTTTTGTTGTCTCCAGAAAAAAATTCTTTATACCAGCAACTGTCTAGTGATAAATAATGGGAGTGGGGATGTATGTATGTATGTATATATGTATATGTGTGTGTATATGTATTTGGAATTTACTATGTATGCACACACACATACAATAGATCTTACCTAATAAAGAGAAAAGAAGTGTTAATTCCCCATTTTTCAGATGCAGGAATTAACACATAGACTGGTAAAGGAACTTGCCCAAGATCTTCTCAGGGAGTAAGTGGCCAACTGGGACTTGTAGCCAGGCAGTGTGGTCTTTAATGTGTCCTCTTGACAATATTGCACTGTCAGCTTGCACAGTTTATACAGCCTTCAAATGCTCATACTTTTCTTAGCCATCCCTACCATCCTCCTTTCTTCCAGAGGTGATATGGGATACTGCCCGTTGCTAAGCCTTTGATGATTCTGCATTCTTATTTGGATTGTTTGCTGGTGTTCCCGACTGTTGACTTAGAACTGCCACGTTGGTTTCTATTCACCCATCTGCTTTCCAGCCTCCAAAATTAGGCACTTGTTGTCTTCTCTCCTCTTCTCCTGGCCTTTTTGATTTTATTCTTTTTAGGCAAAAAAGATCTTTGCTGGAGTTTTTGATGGGTTTGTGGGGGAGGGTGCTTTAGATGTTCATGCTGTATCTCTTATCTCTACCTGGAGGTCTTAAGATGGAAGTTTCCACCATCCTGGTGGCACACTAATTTGTTTTGATTTATACATTATAGAGAAATAGATGTTTCTTGCAACTCTAAATTTGTTGCTAGAACTGATCCATGTTCACATGCTGTGATGTGTACATATTCTTATGCCTTTGAGAAATTCCCATGTATGTCTCTGTGACGTGAATATTTCGGGGTCATGTGTATATTTCTTAAAGCAGAAATGGCCTTATACCACCCCTCTTCCCTACCACTGAGCTATCTGATCCCATGAAGCCATTAACCTTCATAGTTTCAGCCTCCTCATTGGCCAAAAAAAAAATCCTCTTCGCCTTTATTTATTTTATTTATTTATTTTTTATTTTTTTTATTTTTGAGAGACAGAGAGAGACAGTACGAGCAGGGGAGGATCAGAGAGAGAGAGAGAGACACAGAATCCAAAACAGGCTCCAGGCTCCGAGCTAGCTGTCAGCACAGAGCCCAAACCCACGAACCGTGAGATCATGACCCGAGCCGAAGACGGACGCTTAACTGACTGAGCCACCCAGGTGCCCCTCCTCTCTGCCTTTAGAGGGAATCTGGGTCAGGAAGCCGGCACCCTTCTGTCATGGGCATGATTGTTTTCATGAGTCTGTGAGGTTAGTTTGGATATAGTTTTCCCCCTTTTAAAAAAACTCCCCTTTTGTGGAAGTTTCCCATGTGTACCCCTTGTTTCTCCTGGCCACAATCACAGGTCCTTTTCAGTAATTTTTCATGCCACTGGTCCAAGTGGCCAGAAACTTCTTTGGTTTGTGGCTAATTCACCCTTAGTTACAACTCCTTCTTGCATCCTACTCTCTGCCAGGTGCTCTGTTATGTACGGGGCACACAGAGAGAACTAGTCAAGTCCCTACTGTCCGGGAGCCAGTGAGCCAGCAGGGCACACAACACTTGCTATCATACCAAGAAATATATGCTTTGATAGCAATAAAAATAAAATGCTCTGGGAGGGAGCACAGGGAAGGAGTAATGAATTTTGCCTGGAGGCATGAGGGGAAGTTTCACACACTGACACATGCATCAGTTCTCAAGGGAGAGCATGGCTGTTCTAGGCTATGGCAATAATGTTGGTAAAGTGGGCGGTGATGGAGAAGGGGAGAAGAAGGAGAGCAGGCAGTAAAATAGAGTGAACATGTGTTGTTATTTTCCTACATGTCAGGAGCAGAGATAAGCTGTGAGTGAGCATGGGGTTATCCACACAGAGGAAGAGAGATTGGTCGGGTGAAGTCCAGTGACCTGGTTGAAGCCATGTTTACAAACTTGGTTTTATCACTTACTGACTCTGTGATCCCAGGCAAGTTGCTTAGCCTTTCCTCAATTTCTTTACCTGTAAAGTGGGAGTAATTACACAAATTTAATGAACTGATCCATGTAAATGATTTTGTGTAGTATATAGCACATCGAATAAGGGCTCCGATGTTAGCTCTAATTTTATCTGCCCATCTGTCTCTCCATCCTTCTATACAACTATCCACTTCTCTTTATGCCCTGCCTTGTTCTACAAAGGATTCTGCAGAAAGAAAAAGATATTGAAGAGCTCTCAGGGAGAGTGTGATGAGTTCAATTTTAGACATGATGAGTTAGCTGTGCCAGTGGGACACCCAAGTGGAGATGTCAAACAGAGATTTCAAAATTTGGTTCTAAAAGCTCAGAGGAGAGGTCAGAATTGGAGATATGGATTTGTGAGTCACTGGTAAAGCCAAGGGAGGAAGTGAGATTAGAACTGGGCTGGGGGAGTGGGAGAATGGAGGACTCCTCCTTTTCAGAGCAGGATGAGGAGGCGGGGAATATGTATTAGCGTGCTCAGGCTGCCATAACAAAGTATCATGTATTAGGTGGATTAAACAACGGACATCTGTTTTCTCACAGTTCTGGGGACTGGAAGTCCAAGATAAATCTCTGGCAGTATTGGTTTCTGGTGTGAACCCTCTTCCTGGCTTATAGACGGGTCAGTGCCTCACCATTTGACCTAATGAATTTAATTACCTTCATAAAGGCCCTATCTCTAATATAGCTCCATCAGGGAGTTAGGGCTTCAACACATGAATTTAGGAGGGGGACACAATTCAGTCCATAGCAGAAGGTGACTTGGAAAGACAAAAAAAAAGAGGTGAGGGAAAACAATAGTATAACAGGGAAATAGCTAAGAGATAAGTTCATGGGCATGCAAGCCCAAGAATATCAAATATTGCAGTAGTAGTAATAATAATAAAAAGAATAGTTACAGTATAGTATGTAACATGGTGGGCGGGATTCTTTTCATGAGTTCTTTCCTAATTCCTCATGTTACCCTGTGCTGCCAGCCCCATTCTAGAGGCCAGGAAACTGAAACTGATAGAAGTTGAGTTATCTGTTCGAGCTCTCCCAGCTGGTGAGTGGGGAGCTGGTTTTGAAACTTGGACCTCTGATCCCAGAGAATGTCTTTCCTTTTCATAGCACTCAGCTATAGATGGTAGGTTGATGTTGGGATGAGGTCACTGGCTTTGAAGGGATTTGGGAGGGGTCAGTAGTGGCACAGGGATGAGAAGGGAGGTGTAAGGTTACAGAGGAAGATGGGGGAAGTTTAGACAGCAGATGAAGCCTGGTTAGTCTAAGACTGTTGTGAGGAATGTGGGGGTTCTTTGACAAGCCAGTTGGAGGCTTGTAAAAAAGGTGTCTCCAGGGGCGCCTGGGTGGCTCAGATGGTTAAGCATCCGACTTGAGCCCAGGTTGTGGTCTCACAGTTCATGAGTTCAAGCCCCACATCTGGCTCTGTGCTGACAGGTCAGAGCCTGGAGCCTGCTTTGGATTCTGTTTCCCTCTCTCTCTACTCCTCCCCTATTCATGCTCTCTCTCTCAAAAATAAATAAGCATTAAAAAAATGTATCTCCATTGTTAAATAGCTTTGAGAGACTCAAAATTCTGAATTGTGTGCATCCCCAGATCTTTTCAGCTTCACCCTTCTCTTGTTCTAGCTGGTTCTCTGGCCAACAGCTCTGCATGGATTCTGACTACAGGCAGGAACAACCCAAGGGCACCTCATTGGAAGTGTGCACCTGTACTCCCCACTGCCTGCCATCACCATGGGTCCCTACTCTGAACTCACACAGGTTGATGGATAAATTGATCCCTTTTCTCCCTTCACTCCAGGCAGTCTGAGACAAAGCACACGTAGGAGCCAGGACTAGCCCTGTCTGGTGGCAGCCAGCTTGGCTGTGCAACCTTATTTTTCCTCTTTGCTTTCCCTGCTGTTTCCCCCTTGTTTCTCTGTCATGTTCCCTGGCTTTGCACCTTCCTCATAAAGTAATAGCATGTAAGGCCCCTGCCGCAGGCTCATTTTCTTTTCAAAATGAGGCTAAAACTTCCAGACTCAAATGCCCATTCCTCTGGAGATTCACAGTATGTATAAACAGAATATATTTTCTGAGAATTCTTCCAGAAACTTCTCCACATAATCCAGAGGGCTCTAAACTCATTACATTTGGAGACTTAAAAAAATGTTACACTAATTCAACTTTTAGAATTACAGTGTTCTAGAGAACACAGATCAAGTTTAGCTTTACATTCCTGTAAAGAGCCAGATATTAAATATTAAGGAGTTTTAGGCTGTAACATCTCCATTGCGACTACTCCACTCTTCCTTTGCAGCCCAAAAGTAGGCATGTGGAATGCAGTAGCAAATGGGCATAACTGTGTTCCAATAAAACTTTATTTACACACTCAGATGACAGGTTATACTACCCTTCCTATACCCATTTAGTAAGGCTGCCCTTGACCTGCAACTGGAATCCCCAAAGCACTATGGGCAGTCTTGTCTGTAGGTAAAAGGGTATAGGACACTGATTACAGCCAAATTTATTACCCCCTGTGAAGAGAGACACAACAACGACTGGAAGGAGAGAGGGAGGTTGGTGGCTGGTCTGGGAGAGTCAGCAGAGCTGGAACAAGACAAAAAAAAATACAAGGAGGTTGAGGGTGTAACCTCACCAATGAATGTCATTTTTCTTCTTGTGACCCCTGAATTCCTTAGTCTTGTCAATATAGCAGACATGGAACATATCTTCTTACTCTGCCCATAATCTGTTTTATATGATCAAGGTAGGACAGGTGTTGAGAGTCAGTCGGTGGCTCCTCTGCCCTTGACAGTGATAGATACACAGTATTTCAGGAGTCCTGCACCCGGCAACATCAGGGGTTAATGAAATCCTATCATTCTCACTTATTGTTGGCATTGATCTTTTGGCTCTGTTCTCCCCCCACACCCCCCGCTCCCGCCCCAAGCATGCTGTTCGTCAGTGTAATGTGTCTTGAGGATATCTGTGATGTCAGGCCAGATGGGAAGAGGCCTAAGCAGTTGTGCCTACCTTGAGCTGGAACTATGGATGCCTGTAAACAAACCTGTCTGGTGCAGAGTGTCAGTGTGTCTAGCACATCCTAATTCTTACTATTTTTCTTTCTGTAGTCAAGATAACAGGAATACATCATTAGGCTGGTTCCAACTCAGATATATGAGGGCAGAGAAGAGGAGGAAGTGGTAGAGGGGTGGGGAAATTCACAGGCAGTTAGGATCTGCTGATGCCAGGCCTCTTGGTAGGCACTTTATACATGCTGTCATGTGTAACCCTCAAAGTCTTTCAGTAGGTATCTTTGTTTTTATCTTTCCTAAGAACCATAGAGGATATGCATCTTGCCCAAAGTTATGCAGTTAGCAAAATCTGTGTCTGGGAATAAAATCGCAGACAGACAGCACTCAAGCCTGTGCTATTCTTCCTATACCACACTTGCCACACCCACTGAGCAAGGCTGCCCTTGACCTGCAACTGTAATCCCCAAGGTACTGTAGTCGGTCTCGTTCATGGGTGAAAGAGTATAGGATATGCTCAAGTATAGACATGCTCTGAAATTTAACTACAAAACCAGCTCTCCTAGTCATACTGGAATATGAGATAAGCTGTGTCTCAACCCAGTGCCAACATTAAGAGGCAGGTGCTTGGGGCTGGAAGGTTAACAAAATTCAGGGGCTCAGGTAAGTGGTAGGGAGTCTTGCCAGTTATATTGAGCCTTGAGCATCCATTAGTGACAGAAATGAATTAGGGAGTTTTTAGGCTGAGCTTGGGGTATCTGGTGGATCTTTCCAGACCTATATTTTTCTGTTTCTGGTAGCTGAGCCAACTTACCTGCTCCTTGCAGCCCATCTTAGGGACCACTCATACTGCACAGAAGGATCTGTAGAGGGGCAGCAGGGGAGCAGGGTCCATGAAACCACAGGCTTGCTGGACCAATTGAGGGCCAATTTTTTATGGAAATGGTCCCAACCAGCTCTTTTACAGCATATAGCTGTAGGGGGACATTTGTATGATATATTATTTAAATCAGTTGTGTAATACTGGTTGAGCCAGGGACTGACCAGACATAAAGTGGACACGTAAGAACCCATATATGGGATGAGCAGAAGGCAGGTTCACTACCTCTCAGATGATGGCTAGACCATTACTCTGATGGTTGTGGCAGAGTGGTAAGATCTGATGATCTGATCAGATCTGCTCTCTTGGGAGGATGTATGCTAAGTGAGCTACAAGACAGAATTTTACTTGAGCTCAAATTCTTGCCTTTAATGGTGTGAAACCTCTTTCCAGCTTCCAAGAAAGCCTGTTTGACAGATTGCAGTGATGGAAGAGCTGGACCAGGGGAGCTGTGGCTAATCAGGGGATTTTCATGCTCTCTGCAGTAAACCTCTGTCACTGGGGATGAGTGCAGTGTGTCTGATCTCTCATCACAGGGACGTACAACAGGATGGTGCAGAATGTGGGTGCACTCAGCCCTTGATTAAAGCCTGCTGGTGAGTTTCCCCGATGATCCTGAGGGTCTACATTCTCTGGCTGAGAGCCTCGAGTGGACCCTGCCCCTGACACTCTGGGCCCAGACCCCTAATACCTGCAGCCAGTTCTCCCCTGTTTTGACCTCCATGTCACTAGGCTTTTGGTTCCTGACTGCTCTGACTCTGCCACATTGATGACTGATCTTGGGCTCTGCTTTATTTGGGCTCACGTCCCAGTGGGAGGTGTCCATGGAGGATCTCTGTCCGTTGCTGGATAGGAAACCATGATCCATGGCTCTGCATCACCATGAGAGTTGGTGACTGTCCAACTGGTAGAGAGTCCCCAATAACACATATGAAGCATGCTGGCTGGGAAGCAGATCTGAGGTACTCGAAAACAGGATAGGATGGGGCCTGGCGGAAGTAATTTAACTATGGCCAGGCCTGCTTTTGACCATGGTTCTTTATGAGAGAGAAGTCCGACAGGGTCACAAGGGGCTCCAACCCATGGGTTCATCTCACATAAGTGTGTACAGAGATCCAATAGCAATTTTACTTGTAATAACCCCAACCTGGAAACAATTCAAATATCCATCAATAGATGGATTGATAAATAAATTGTGGCACATCCATATAATGCAATACATCTCTGTGATAACATGAATAAACTATTGAACCATGCAATGACATGGATAAATCTCAAACTGATTAGGCTGGGTGAAGGACACCAGACCCCCCCCTCCCCTAAAATAGAGTACATGCTTTGTGATGCAAACTAATCTATAGTGAGAGAAACAGATTGGTGATTGGTTGGCTGGGGGTGGGGAAGGCCTGGAGGAAGGAATTATAAAGGGCAGGAGGCTACTTCAGGGATGTTGAATATATTCATGATCTTGATTGAAGTGGTGGCTTCGTGGGAGTAGACATCTGTCCAAATTTAATCAAATGGTACGCTGTGGATACGCACAGCTTATGGTATGTCAGTTATACCC
Source organism: Mungos mungo (assembly GCA_004023785.1). Classification (NCBI taxonomy): domain Eukaryota; kingdom Metazoa; phylum Chordata; class Mammalia; order Carnivora; family Herpestidae; genus Mungos; species Mungos mungo. The sequence continues at coordinate 70,284 of PISW01007702.1, forward strand.
GAAGTGTTTTAGAAACTGCAGCTTCAGAGCAGAATCCCCTGACCACCATTTGTCTCCATAACTAGGTTACAGCTCTCCTTTTCCCCCTGCCTTCTTTCTCTAGTGGATTCATGAGGCCAGCACCAGGTGCATCTGTTTCTCACTACATCCTATCAGTGGCCTTATGAAGGGATAGATAAAGACTTGTTTGTTGATGAATGAAAAGGCATGAGCTTTAGCATAGGGGGTGTCCATGCTTGGATTGCAGCTCTGACACCCATGTGTCTATTTAGAAGAATTACTCTAAGCCTTCATTTACTTATAAATTAGGGATGATCTGCCTCACAGAGTCATTTGAAGATTAAGTGTGAAAATGTCTGTGACATGCTCAGCACAGTGTCTAACACACATGAGACCCTTACCTGCTCTAGTCTGTCTCATCAGGGAGATTAGTGAGAGGCCTCCTTATCTACAGAGGAGACAGGAGGAGACACAGAATAATATTCTAGACGAAATGTGCCCAGAATAGTGGAGCCTGGTGGATAGTTCCTTCTCCTTCCTACATGAGGCTATAAGCTGGGAGTGTCTTAGTGAGAAGGGGTTGGGGTTCTGGTGGCCCCTCTGCACTGTGCTGCAGGTACAGTGGGGGAGCAGCCAGTGCCAGAGCTTTCTTAGAAAAAAGAAAGTGTGGAGGAGTCAGTATTGACCCTTGGAAGCCAGTGGATCCAGCATAAATCTTGGAGGATCACTGTTCTGGCTTTCTGGGACCAGTGTTCCCTGAAGAAGGATTCCTGAGTCTCCTCCAGTCCACAATGACCCCAGGTCTGTCTGGGCGGGACATGCCATGGTTTAGAATCCTGAAGATGGGCAAGGTCTTGGGAAAAATACACATTCATGAGGAACCTGGAGTGATATTGGGGGGGGGGGCAAGGAGAAGCTCTGAGCTTACACCCTCCACCCCCCACCCCCTGCCAGAGGATAGCACTAGGGGATTTGGGAACACCTTGGGAAGGCCAGATTCTCAATAGGCATCTCTGAGTTCCAGCTCGCTTTCTTGCCAGGACAACCAGAGACAATAGTTTGCTCCCAGGATCCTGAGGTCTAGGTCATTTACATTTTCCCAGGGATTCCTCCTCTTCTCCTGGTGAGCCCGCTGTAACTGATGACATCCAACTCCGTATCTTCGCACTTTGGTTCTTCCCCTATTCCTCTATATCCAAGATCTATAGAGAGATAAACATTCCAAATTATATAGGTACTCTATACCTACTAGGGGAAATGTAAAAAAATTCCGAAACAGCAAAGTGTTTCTCAGTATTATGACACCCAAGTAAGGACTCTGTTTAATAGATAAGGAAAACCAGCGTGAGGAAAATCTTTTATGTGACTCACTTCTGGAGCAGTTCTGATTTTGGATCCTTATGGCTTAAACAATAAGTCCTGAGTAACCTTGTGAATTTCACTTTTTTTAAAAAAAATTATTTATTTTGACATAAAGACAGAGAGAGAGAATAAGCAGGGGAAGGGCAGAGAGAGAGGGAGAGACACAGAATCCAAAGCAGGTTCCAGGTTCCGAGCTGTCAGCACAGAGCCTGATGTAGAGCTCAAACTCACGAACTATGAGGGTCATGACCTGAGCCAAAGTTGGACGCTCAACCAACTGAGCCCTAAGGCACCCCTGAATTTCACTCTTAAGCAGAAGGACAGAGGGGATTTTCTTGGGTCCTTCTATTTGAGAAAGGACTTAAAAAAAAAGGTACCATAGAGGGTTATGACTTTGATAAGAAATAACAAGGGACATTATAATAGATGGAGTCTAATACATTTGTTCTGTTATTCATTGAAGAAAAGATGTCCAGCTATCCTTAGAAATAGGTGCAAATGTGGGGTGCCTGGGTGGCTCAGTTGGTTGAGTGTCTGACTCTTGATTTCAGCTCAGGTCATGATCCTGGGGTCGTGAGATTGAGCCTTGCATTGGGCTCTGCACTGGGCATGGAGCCTGCTTGAGGTTCTCTTTCTCTCCCTCTGCCCTTCCCTTTTTCTTGTGTGTATATGTATGGTTTCTCTCTCTCCTCCTCTCTTCTCTTCTCCTCTTCTCTCTCTCTCTCTCTTTAAAAAAAGAAAGGAAATAGATGGAAATACATCCATCAGCAAGGAAAAGCCACTTCAAAACTGAATGAAAGCAAGATAGGCTGTACCTTGCCTTTTGAAGACCATCAGGCCGATGCTTGTTTGAAGATAGTGAACCGCATAGTCTGTGATGTTTCATTCTACCTTTGTTTGGTAAATAGCACCTCTGCTTTCCTTAGGAGAACTGTCCTTCCTCCACTCTTTCCCACAGCATTTGGATGAGACTGTGTCTGTCGGTGAGCACATGATAGAGGCTAGCCACCTAGGGTATTCTTGCTTCTGGCTTCAGTGATTGATTCTGGAACAGGTAGGGGATCCTGGTTGGTTCAGGGAGTCTTGATGCTGGGATGTTTATTAGACTTACTGAGAATGGAAAATTTTGTTTCTGTGGGGTGGCTGATCTGATCTGTCTGGAGCTACTGGAGCCATGCTGTCACCAGCTACTGGGGGCTGCTTGAGCCTGAGCCTTACACGGGAGGAGGCAAAGCTAAGGAAGCTGATATATGGGAAACTGTGTGTGTGTGTGTGTGTGTGTGTGCACGCATGTGCATATGTTTGTGCATGTGTGCATGTGTGTGCATGTGTGTTATGTGTGTGTATGTGGGAGAAAGAGAGAAAGGAAGGAGGGGGAGGAAGAGGATGAGAGGAAGGAAGGAAAGGGGTGGAAAGGTGGAGATGAGATCTTTTCCTAATGCTATTGTTTAAATTTTTGGAGATGGCTGCCCTTGAAGCCAGAAATACCCTTCCTAAGTTGTATTGAAGTTTAACTTATAGATGGAAAAATATATATAGATTAAGTGTATAAATTGATGAATTTTCACAAACCTAACATATATGTTCCCAGAAATCAGATAAAAGAAAAAGAAGAAACTTACTAAAACCTAAGCAACTCTCTTGTTTTCTGTTGTGATCACTGTTCCAATATTCTAATGTGTAACATATAGATTATGCTGCCCATTCTTGTACTTTATATGAATGGAAATCCTCAATATGTGTGTCTGGCGCTTGTGGTTCAACGTCACCATGAGAGTCACGCATATTCTTCCATTTAGTTGTAGATGGTTTATTCTCACGGCTGTCTAGTATTCCACTCATACGTCTTACTGCTGATGGCTGTTCGAGTATTTCTACTATCAACATTCTGGTACATACCGTTAGTGAGTATAGGTGGACTAGAATGTTGATAGAAGCACCATTTAAATATATCCCCTCCCCCCATGTTTCCATTGGAACTATGTTTAGCACTGGAATAGCTGTGCCATTGGATATACGTGTTCAGCTTTGATGCTGTTTTCTAAGTGTTTCTACCAATTTACTTACCACTAGCTGTGAAAAGACTTGTGATTGCTTCACATCCACAGTAACACTTGGTGATGTCTATATTTTTCATTTATCTATCCCCCTGCCCCCAATTCTCATGAATTGTCATGGTATTGTGTGTGTGCTTATGGTCTTTTTCCTTTTTAAAAATTGTGATATAATTTGGATTCAATAAAATGTACAGATCTGAAGTGTACAGTTTGATGGGCTCTGGCAAATGCGTGAAGCCATGTAACACAAACCTATTAAGATACAGAACATTTTCTGGGAAGTTCCCTCTTGTCCCTTCTCAGTCAATTCCTGCCCTCTACCCCAGGGGCAGTAACTTTTCTGATTTTTTCACCACTTTGAGGAGTGAGATTAATGGACAACCTCTAGCTGTTAGATCCTTTAGTGTCCACTTCAGCTTCTGAATTGAGGTCACAGTCTTCTTAGGGCACCCCAGCCAATGGCTGAAGAAGGCAGGGATAGCTGAGGTCATGCTATTTGTGGGCTAGTCTTCAGCCAGTGACCGAGCAGACAGTTGTACAAGGGCATAGACATTTCTGCCTAAGTTGGTATCCGTCTGATGCACAGTCTTTGCTCTGGAGCTCCCTGCTGAGTTGGCAGAGACTTTCTCGTATTGGCATGGCCATTTGACTGCTTCCTTATCCCAACTCTGCTTCTTCTCTGCTTTTTCCATAAGGGCTATTTCCCAATACATATTTTGAATTTCTATCTACATCTCAGTGTCTGCTTCCTAAAGAACTCTATCTGGCCCTGTGGTTACAAGAGAACAATCCCAGTGGGGTACCTGTGTGGCTCAGTCAGTTGAGGGTCCAATTCTTGATATCAGCCCAGGTCATGATCCCAGGGTCATGGGATTGAGCCCTATGTTGGGCTCTGTGCTGAGTGTGGAGCCTATTTAAGATCCTCTCTCTCTCTCTCCCCCTCTTTTCCCATCTGCCCCACTTGCACACACACACACACACACACACACTCTCTCTCTCTCTCTCTCACTCTCTAAAAGTATGGTAAGGTAGAGTTTTAGATTGGGTCACTGCTCAGATGGCAATGACACCCCATCCTAGGTAATCAGTGGATCACAGACAGCCTCTGGCATAAAGTAGTGGCCCAATTGTCAAAACTTCAGTGTGGTAATGTAGGAGGATGCCACAGTGTAGGAGAATGCACTGATCAGTTTGATGATCCAGGTGTCTGGAAAAGATAGGTGGAATGATAGATATCAGGATAATGGAATTGAGTGGTTGTTACTATGTTTCCTTGACACTGTATAGCTAGATAATGAAAGGCTGAGAGCAATTAATTAGCAATTGAATATTGAATGTTAGAGCCAGGCAGTCTCTTTGGTCAGAAATGGAAAAGCTCTTATCTCATGCTGTGAACAAAGAAAAAGATGAATATCAACCTAAGATCTACTAGAATGGCTATATTTCAAAGACATTGAATACTCAGTCAAGGCAGGTCTTTTATGCTGAAGTCAAGTCCCTGACTGGGAAAACCTAGGGCTCTGACACATAGGATGGGGACCATCTGGACAGATTCCCTTAAAGGATTTGTCTCCTCAGACTTCTGTAAATCTTCTAAACTTATAGATGTGCCCTAACACTTTCTACTAAGAGTTGCTACTCACCACCCCACTGTGGGCTGGGAATACAGAGCTCTTTCTCCCACAAGGCAATAGTTACCCCTTCAGGAGATGATCCACTTCCTTCTGTGGCTGCCAGGCTTATAACCAGCATTGAATTTCATTATAATCCAATAGGGAATGTGCTGAGTCTCAGAAAGAAGGGAAGCATTTATACCTAAGGGAATTGAATGTCCCAGCCTAGAGCTAGGGGAACATCTCTGAGACTGGGTTCTGAATGTACTCAACCATAGGGGCAAGAGCATGAGATTGGATAAAGGATCAAGGATTCCATATCCTGGAAGGAACCTAGGCATTGGTGCAAAATTATTGTTAAAGTGATTCTTGGAACTGGGTAAATGCAATGGCCCACATTGAATGATGTTGTAATGCCCGAGATTCTGTGGCAGATGGTACAGGAAGGGATTAAAATGATCAAGAAATGGGCATGCTGTAATGGATATATTATCTGAGGCTGAAAGACCACCAGGGGATTATATTCTCTCAGAAGGTGTTGGGCACACATTCATTAAGGTCACCAGGAATGCATTTACTAAGGAGTTGAGATATCGCTCTTTTCTGCAGGCTGGGGCTGACAGTTGGAGAGGCTGTCATAGATTTCTAGCTTACTAATAGCTGTGGGGATGAGGGGGATGATAGCTCTTCCTTCCCCCACAAAGTAGAGAGGCCAGGTGGTGGTGCTTAGCTATCAGAGGTGGGTGTGTGGGTGTGGGGTGGGGGGAGCTGTAATGAACATAATTGTTGGCAGGGTTGGAGGGGTAACTAAAAGGATTTAGCTTGCAAAAGGACGTGATGCTGGTTAATAGAACATGGCATCTCTAGGGCTAAAATAGTTGGGTGGTCAAGGAAGGTGGTGCCTAACCTCTATAATCAGAGGAAAAGAATGGAGAAGCCAGAAGCTGATAATGGCCATTGAAATAAAAAGTTCCAATCTTTTCTCAGTTTCTGGACCTGCAACAATATTTAGACCTGGAATCACTTTATGGAAGAGGCCAGACCACCAGGGAAAGGATGGTGCAATACTACATGTAGGCATTGTAATAAACTCTGTACTCTTCCCAAAGGGTCTATGACCATTTCTTCAAGTGACTATAATCTGGAGAAAGGGAAATACCCAAGTATTGGGGGAATTTTGAGTTGATATTGATGCCTCAAGGCCCAAAACTTCATAATTGCTCCCATTTAAAATAGGGCATCCACCATGGAAGAAGTACTAAGCCACCAATTAGACAAAATTATTCAGCCAGACAATGCTAATTTTGTCTGTGGCCACCATAGTGCTGATACACAAATAAAGTGCCCTAGGTGGTAGAGAAATTGAGGGCATATAAGGCCCTAACATCACGGAGACTCAATATGACCATTCTAGCTACGACTGCCTCTGAACGTCCAATCTGCCAGCAATAGAGACCTATGTTTTGTAGTTGGGATAGTGCTATTCCCTGAAAAGATCAATCACCCACTTGGTGGCAAGTAGGATATTAGTCCCCTCTATTCTAAAAAAGCCAGAATTTTATTCTTCCAAGAATGGATACATATTCTGGCTATGGATTCATGTTTCCAACCCATGGACCTCAGCCAGAACCATTATCCGTGGTCCCATACACCATAACACCTGACCAGGAAAGCAGCTTTATTGTGAAGGAAGTGTTAACATGGTTTTGAGATTCACTGGTATATTTATGTGTCTCACAAGCCAGAAGCTGCCAGCTTGATAGAATTTTGGAATGGCCTGCTGAAGGTACAGTTGAAGCACCAGGTCAAGAGGAATATTCTATATAAATGGGACACCATCATCTAGAAAGTGGCACCTGCAGAGACTTTTATGTGATGCCGTATCCTCATTAGGAACAATATGAGTATGGGAAATAAGGTGTGGAAACAAGAGTGGCCCTGCTTGATTTCACTGCCAATGACTCACTGGAGACATTTCAGCTTCCTGTGTGAAACTCTGAGGTCTGGACGGTTGGAGGCCAAAAGGGGTACATATTCACCAGCAAAGGTCCACTGACCTAAAAGCTATGGATGGCTGCCTAGACCCTCTGGGTTCCCTGTATCCAGAAACCAGCAGGCCGAAGGAGAGTTATTATCTCTTAATTGACTCCAATCAGCCAGAAAAGTTAAATCTTCTGTCATCCAGTGGGGGTGAGAGCTGAGGGCAAAAAGAATTGAGAGTAGATGTAGAGATGGAAGCTGATGAGTACCAGCTGCAGGCTTAAAACCAACTCTAGTGACGGAGACTGTAGCTTCTCCCACTATCCTCCTTCTCTTAAGTTTCTTCTTAGGAAGAGAGGTTCACCAGAACTCTGGAGGAAGTGCTCTGTGAACAAATATGGAAAAGTCAATCTGTTGGCATGAGGGATGGACAATGGTAGATATGGAAGTGTGACACTCAGCGTCCCCTTAAAGAACTTGCTGTACAGCTGAGAAGATTGTGGTTACCGTCAGAATTTGCCTGTGTGTAGTTTTAAAAGTCAGATTGTGGAGATATAAGGTCTAGTGGATAATGTATATAATGTATAAACAATATATATACAAATACAATGTAATATATATGCTATATATATAACATACAATATAATGTACAATGAAATATACATTAAATTCAGACTCTCTGCTTATAAACTTCTCTGGGTTTTGACAAATGCATATAGCCATATATCCACCAATAAAATCAAGATAGAGAATTTTCTGTCACTTGAAAAAGTTATCTCAGCTCCTCTGTGGTCAACTTCTCCCCATACTTTCATATCCTAAGAACCACTAATCTGTTTTCTGTGCCGATATTTTTTATTTTTAAGAGAAGTTATATAGGGAGGAGTTAAGATAACAGAGAAGTAGGGGAACCCTGGGCTTTTCTCATCCCTCAGACACAGCTGTATTGAGGTCAGATCACTCGAACACCCAGGAAATTGATCTGCAGACTGGCAGAAGGATCTCTACAGTTGGAGGGAGACAGCGTGGCAGGTGCAAGATGCATGGAAATGAGTTGGGGGACAGAAAACAGCAGTACCACAGAGGGGAGGGAACACATTCCATGGAGAGACAAATGGGAGAGAAGGAGCGGGGTTGAAAAAGTGCAGCATTGAGCTTGCACAGGTGGAAGACCTCTCTGGACCATGGACTGGGGAGCAAGAAGTACTGAGTGTCCCAGATTTCTTCTTTCTCTCCCTTCCTTCCTTCCTTCCTTCCTTCCTTCCTTCCTTCCTTCCTTCCTTCCTTCCTTCCTTCCTTCTTCCTCCCTCCCTTCCTCCCTTCCCCCCTCCCTCCCTCCCTTCCTTCCTCCCTTCCCCCCTCTCTCTTTCTCTCTCTCTTTCTTTCTTTCTTTGCTTCTGTCTTTCTGTCTTTCTTTCTAACAGCATTTGGAGTTCAAACTCTGAGGTTTTGGAAGTGTGTGACACCACCCCAACCCAAGTGGCGCTGTGGCCCCCGCTTCTGGTAGGGAGGGAACTGGCCCTGGAGTACATAGCATGGTGTGGAGATCTCCAGGGCACACTGGGAGAAAACAGTGGCAAGAAGGATATATTAGTACTCCCTTCCTGGAGTACTTTTGGAAGAGGGTATAGTGTCTTTCCAAGGACAGAAGCCCCTGTAGGTGCCAGCCAAAGGCCTTTCATCAGCAGGCAACAGAGGTGCATCCAGAGACTACATAACCTTTGCTGCTTTTAGTGGTGTTACACCATAAATTTTGCACCCTGTGTAGGTGTCGGACTGTGTTTCAGGGATAAAGGACATCAGACACAGTGCTGAGAGGCTGTACACCAGAGGAGAGGAGCAGATCTGCACGGTGCCAGGTCCTTGAAGAATCTTGAATCTTGAATCTCAACCACGCAGGAGTCAGGGAAAAATGCAGGAGAGCTGTGGCCCAGGGTGAGTTGACTGCCATCACTGTGCTGCAGGGCTGCATGAACAGCAGGGTTATGAGATCCCCTGTCTGGGGATGAGATTGGGGTGGCGCCATATTCCCCCCAACACCAACAAGGCGGGATTTCAGAGAGCAGCACAGTGGCCCCCCGTGGAGGTGGAATCCTCTTAGGCCAAGCACCCCACCCCCACCTCCCCCCCACCCCTCCCTGGCAATGGCTTATTTCCTTGGACAGGACTGACTCTGAGCCAGCTCATAGGGCCTCGCCTCCAGACCAGCATCGCGGGCTTGTGCCTTGCGCCAAGTACACTGAAAATCTGGTGCTTGAGAGCAATGCCTATAGTTCTTATTTTTTTCTTTTGAAATCAGCCTCATAGTTTCTTGTTGGGTTTTTTCACTTCTTTTTCTCTGTTTTTGGGATCAGGCTTTTTATCCTTTTCTTTTTCTTTTCTCTTTTCTTCTTTTTTCCCCTTGTTTTTGTTGTTGTTGTTGTTTTACCCTTTCCTTTCTCCTGTTTTTGGGATCAGACTTTTTTATTCCCCTTTTTTCCAGGGTTACTTCAACAAACAAATCAAAGCATATGTAGTTAAAGGGCCAAACACTGCAAACACTCCCCCCTGCAAGCAAGGAGCTCTGCAGAGGACTGACCAGTGGAAAGAGCAGTCAAGACGCAACAGCAGAGGACACCCAGCACACACCACAAACACTGCCTGGCGTGCCAGGCCCTGGTCGGCGTACGGACACTTTTGAGTACAGCAGTGCTCTCAGGTGCAGGGAACATGGCAAGCTTTTAAAACACGTAAAAGACAGAAACTTAGCCAAAATGAGAAGATGGAGGAATTCTCCCCAAAAGAAAGATCAAGAAGACATCACAGCCAGGAACTTGCTCACAACAGGTGTAATCAATATATCTGAACAAGGATTTAGAAAAACAGGCATAAGCTTAGTAGCTGGGCTTGAAAAAAGCATCAAAGACACCAGAGAAACCTATGCTGCAGAGATCAATAGACCTAAAAACTAGTAAGGTTGAAATAAAAAAAGGCCGTAATTGAAATGCAGTATTGACTGAATATAGTTGGCAATGAAGACTGAAGAAGCAGAGGAGAGAATAGGAGAGAAATAGAAGATAAAATTATGGAAAATAATGAAGCTGAAAAAAAGATGGAGAGGAAATTGGAAGTCATATAAATAAAATTATACAGTATGTAACTTTCTGAATCTGACCTTAATCACTTAGCATACTACATCTGAGATTTATCTATGCTATGTTTATCAGTAGTCTTTTTTTATTGCTGAGTTACAGTCCATTGTTTAATAAATCACAGTCTGTTTATCCATTTGCCTTTTTAAGGACATGGGTATTTCCTGGTATTGCCTGGTATTGGTGATTATGAAAAAAGCTGCTAGCAATGGCTAGCAAATTCTCAGTAATGGTTTATGAATGTTCTATTTGCCTTATATTCTCTTCAGAATTTGACATTGTCTTTTTTCTTTTTTTGGTAAACATTAGCTATTCAAATAGGGTATAGTGGTATTTCATTGTTGCTTTTACACATTTCCCTAATAATGAATAATGATCAGCATCTTTTCATGTTGATGTTTACCATTTGATTATTTAAGTGGCTTGTCTATTTAGATAGCTTTTCTTCTTTTTACTATGTTATTTGGTTTCTTACTGTTGAGTTTTGAGAGTTTCTTATATTTCTGGGTCAACTTCTTTATCAAATATGTGGATTTTCTCCCAGTCTGTGGTTTCTCTGTTTTTTTTTCTTTTTAATTAATAAAATGTAATTTTCAGAGCAGTTTTATGTTTATAGAAAATTGAGGATATAGTGCAGAAAGTACCCATATATGCTCTTCCCATTTTACAATTTCTATCTTTAAGGTCTTACATTAGAGTGGTACATTTGTTAAAACTGGTGGACCAGTATTGATACATTAGTATTATAAAGTCCATCGGATACATTATGGTCACACTGCATTGTACATATCATATGTACATATGATATCATATCTCCCATTATAGTAACGGGGCAGAATAGTATTACTGCCCTGAAAGTCCCCTGGGCTCCACCTCTGCATCCCTCTCTTTCTTCCCCCAAACCCCTGGCAACCACTAATTTTTTTACTATGTGTTTGTTTTGCCATTTCCAGAATGCCATATAGTTGGGAACATACAAGATGTGTTCTTTTCAGATTGGCTTCTTTCACTCAGTAATATTTAATTAAGGCTCCATCATGTCTTTCTGTGGCTTGATAGGTCATTTCCTTTATCACTGAATAAAATATTACATTGTATGCATGTGCCAACCTTTGTTTATCCATTCGCCTTTTGAAGGACATCATGGTTGATTCCAGCTCTTGGCAGTTAATAAAGCTGCTATAAACATTAGTGTGCAGGTTTATGTGCCTATTATTTTTAATTAGGTATTTTTTTCTTTAATCTTTATTAATTCTGAGAGAGAGAGAGAGCGCGCGCGAGAGTGAGAGCGAGCACGAGCGCAGAGGAGGGGCAGAGAGAGAGAGAGACAGACAGAGACCATGAATCCCAGGCAGGCTCTGAGTTGTCAGCTCAGAGCCTGATGTGGGGCTCGAACTCATGAAATGTGAGAGCCAAAAATCAAGAGTCAAATGCTTAACCCACTGAGCCACCTAGGCTCCCCAGTAGTTTTCTTTTTTAAAATTGAACTTAGCTGATAAAGAATGTTATGTTAGCTTCAGATGTACAACATAGTGATTGGACAACTCTACACATTGCGCTATGCTCACAAGTGTCACTGCCATCTGTCAGCATACAATGCTATCACAATACCATTGACTCTATTCCCTGTGCTGGACCTGTTGTTTTGTGACTTATTCGTTCTGCAACTGGAAACCTGTACCTCTCCCTCCCCTTCACTTATTTTGCACATCTCTGCTCCCCCATCTGGCAACCATTAATTTGTTCTCTGTATTTATGATTCTGTTTCTGCTTTTTTATTTGTTTTGTTTTTTATATTCTACATAGAAGTTAAATCATATGGTAGTCTTCAGTGTCAGATTTATTTCACTTAGCATAATACCTTTTAGGTCTATCCATGTTGCTGCAAATGGCAAGGTCTCATCCTTTTTTTATTGCTAAGTAATATTCCAGGGTGTATTGTGTGTGTGTGTGTGTGTGTGTGTGTGTGTGTATCACATGTTTATCCACTTATCTATTGATGGACAATTAAGTTGCTTCCATGTCTTGGCTATTGTAAATAATGCTGCACAAACTAGCTAGTTTTCATATTGTTGAATTTTTAAGAGTTTTTTGTATATTTTGGATGCAAGTCCTTTATCAGATGTGTTTTAAAAATATTTTCTCCCAATTTTTCTTTGGCATATATTTTTACTGTTTGAACTGTCTCTTTTGTAGAACAGAAGTTATTAATTAAAAAAATTTTTTTAATGTTTATTTCTGAGAGAGGGAGAGAGAGACAGAATCCGAAGCAGCGTCCAGGCTCTTAGCTGTCAGCATAGAGGCCGATGCAGAGCTCAAACTCATGAACTTGTAGAGATCATGACCTGAGCCAAAGTCAGATGCCCAACTGACTGAGCCCCCCAGGTGCCCCCAGAAGTTATTAATTGTAATTAAATTAAACTTATCAATTTCTTTTTTAATGAATGAATCATGCTTTTTAGTGTTTTAAAAGTTACCTAAATTTTTTCCTGTATTCTAGAATTTTATGATTTTGTGTTTTGCATTTCTGTCCATGATCCATTTTGAATTAATTTATGTGAAAGGTATAAGGTCATTTCTAGATTGATTGACTGATTAATTGCATGTAGTATGGTAGATCCAGTACCATTTGTTGAAAAGGCTATCTTTTCTCCATTGATTTACCTTTGCTCCTGTGTCAAAGATCAGTTGACTATCTTTGTGTGTGTGTTTTTCTGGGTCTCTCTTCTGTTCCATGAATTTAGTTGTTTAGTCTTTTGCCAATACCACATTGTCTTGATTACTGTAGCTTTATAGTAAGTCTTAAAGTTGGGTAGTGTTGGTTATTCTGGGTCTTTTGTCTTTCCATATATACTTTAAATAACTGTTGATACTCACAAAATAACCACTGGGATTGTGATTGGAATCTCATTGAATCTATAGATCAGGTTGGGAAGAACAGACATTTTAGCAATATTGGACCTTCCTATTTATGAACATGGGGTATGTTTTAGTTTATTTGCATCTTCTTTGATTTCTTTCATCAGGGTTTTGTAGTTTTACTTATATTGATTTTGTACATATCTTGTTAGATTTGTTTCTTCTTTTAAATGTTTTTATTTATTTTTTAGAGAGAGAGAGAGAGAGACAGCATGAACAGGGGAGGGTCAGAGAGAGAGGGAGACACAGAATCTGAAGCAGGCTCCAGGCTCTGAGCAAGCTGTCAGCCCAGAGCCTGACATGGGGCTCGAACCCACAAACCATGAGATCATGACCTGAGCTGAAGTCGGATGCTTAACCGACTGAGCCACCCAGGTGCCCCAAGTAGATTTATTTCTAAGTTCTTCATTTTTTTGTTCTGATGTATATGGCATTGTATTTTTTATTTTAAATTCCAATTGTTCATTGCTCTTTTATAGAAAGCAATAGATTGTGGTGTATTAACCTTGTATCCTGCAGCCTTGCTATAATAACTTATTGGTTCCAGGAGGGTTTTTTTTTTTTTTGAGATTTTCAGCATAAGACAATCATGTCATCTGCAGACTATGACAATTTTATTTCTCCCTTCTCCTGCGTATACTTTTAATTTCCTTTTCTTGTGTTATTGCATTAGCCAGGACTTTCAGTATGATGTTGAATAGAAGTGCTGAGAGGGGACATTTTTTCCTATTCCTTATCTTAATGGGAAAGTATCTAATTCCTCACCATTTAGTATGATGTTACCTGTAGATGTTTTTGTAGGGGATCTTTATCAAGTTAAAAAAAATCCCTCTTTATTCCTAGATAATCATCAACCAGCAGCATGTGTTTGAAGTGCAGGTAGAACTTTTCAGGGCAAAGATGAGCTGCGTGGGGCCTGCAGAGGGCAATCTCCTAGAGTGTAGGTGGGCTACACAGGGCTGGCAGGAGGTGTTTGGGTTCTTATATAGACAGGAAGCCTTCAGGTGCCCTGCAGAGGGGAGGCCTTCAGGTACTGGTACAGGTAGACAGCCCCAGATGCTGGCAGGCCTTCAAGTGTGAGTACCAGAAGGAAATCCACGGAGCATCAATTTCTGTGTCAAGAAATATTACTGCCGGACTGAGGCCAGTAGGTCCACCAAGTGATCACACATCCTGGGCCTGTGACTGGGTCAGAGCTCCACTGGAGGCACACACACTTATACACTTGACCTCCTCCCCCTCTCTCCACTGCATAGTAGCTGCAGTGTTCTCTACAGTGTTCAGAAGAGCCCCTTCCCCTACAATGTTCTCCTGTGCCTTCTGCTGAGAAAGTTGAACAATGTGTTCACTTTAAAGAAAAATGATTAAATGAATTCTGTTGTTGCAGAACATGCATTGAAGGGTAAATTTAGAGATGAGATGTAATGAATTGATTGGTTTTACTTTTTTCTAATGTATTTAATGCTAAAAGTTATGTACAAATACAGTATCCCATAAACTTTGATGTGCTATGTTTTCATTTTCATTCGAGTCATAATATTTTTTTTAATTTATTTTTCTTAATATAACACAATTTATTTTTTTAACATATGCAATTATTTTCCGTCATTTACAATACAGTAGTTACAATGACACTCCAAACAGAAAAGCAAAGTAAAAAATCAAAACCCCCACTTCTATTTCCTGTAATTAGGCTTATACAGAAATTAATAGGTTAAGTACCAACTAGTTAATCACC